>PVIH01004707.1:5323-135580 GCA_004025045.1 Sigmodon hispidus | reverse complement strand
GTTAACTTTCTCAAAGAACCAACTCTTAGATTCGTTGATTCTTTGTATTGTTCTTTTTGTTTCAATTGTATTGATTTCAGCTCTAAGTTTGATTATTTCCTGCCGTCTACTCCTTCTAGGTGAGTTTGCTTCTAATTGTTCTAAGGCTTTCAGCTGAGCTGTTAGGTCTCTAGTGTGGGATTTCTCAAGGTTTTTCATACAGGCATCTAGCGCTATGAATTTTCCTCTTAAGACTGCTTTCATTGTGTCCTACAAGTTTGAATACGTTGTAGATTCATTTTCATTGAATTCTAGGAAGACTTTGATTTCTTTCTTAATTTCTTCCTTGACCCAGATGGTTCAGCTGATTGATGTTTAGTTTCCATGAGTTGGTAGGCTTTCTTTGGGTTTTGATGTTGTTGAACTCTAACTTTAGGCCCTGGTGGTCCGATATGTTACAAAGGATTATTTCCATTTTTTTGTATCTGCTGATATTTGCTTTATGACCAATTATGTGGTCAATTTTGGAGAAAGTTCCATGAGGAGCTGAAAAATATGTATATTTCTTTGCCTTTGGGTGGAAAGATCTGTAGATATCTATGAAATCCATTTGCATCATAACCTCATTTAGACTCCTTATTTCTCTGTTGAGGCTCTGTCTGGTTGATCTATCCAGGGTTGAAAGTGGGGTATTGAAATCTCCCACTATTATGGTGTAAGAATTAATGTGGGATTCTAGCTTTAGCAGTGTTTCTTTTACATATGTAGGTGCCCCTATGTTAGGGGCATAAATATTTAAGATTGAAATCTCCTCTTGACCAATTTTTCCTGTGATGAATACGTAGTGACCATCTTGGTCCCTTTTAATTGCTTTTAGCTTGAAGTCTATTTTGCTAGATATTAGGATTACAACCCCTGCTTGATTCTTAGGACCATTTGAGTGGAAAATCTTTTCCCAACCCTTTATTCTAAGCCTGTGTCTGTCTTTGCAGTTGAAGTGTGTTTCTTGTAGGCAACAGAAGGATGGCTTCTGTTGTTGTATCCATCTTGTTAGTGTGTGACGATTTATAGGAGAGTTGAGACCATTGATATTAAGGGAAATTAGTGACCATTGATTCATATTTCCTGCCATTTTTGGTGGTAACTTGTTTGTATTTCCTTTCTCTAGGATAGACTTTTTCTGTCGACTTATTGATTGTTTGTGATTTCGTGGGTGTATCTGAGGTCCTTAGGTTGGAGTTTTCCCTCTAATACTCTCTGTAGTGCTGGATTGGTGGATAGATATTCTTTCAGTCTGACTTTGTCCTGAAATATCTTGTTTACTCCATCTATGGTGATTGATAATTTTGCAGGGTATAGTATTCTAGTTTGGCAGCCATGCTGTTTTAGTGTCTGTATAACTTCTGACTAAGCCCTTCTAGCTTTCATTATTTCCATTGAATAGTCAGGTGTTATTCTGATGGGTCTCCCTTTATATGTGAGTTGGCCCTTTTCTTTTGCAGCTCTTAAATTTTTTTCTTTGTTCTGTATGTTTTGTGGCTTGATTATAATGTGGTGCGCTGACTTTTTTGGGGATCATACCTATTTGGTGTTCTGTAAGCTTCTTGTATCTTTATAGGCATTTCCTTCTTCAGGTTAGGAAAGTTTTCTTCTATGATTTTATTGAAAACATTATCTGTGCCTTTGAGCTGGTATTCTTCTCCTTCTTCTATTCCTATTATTCTCAAATTAGGTCTTTTCATGGTATCCCAGATTTCCTGAACATTTTGAGATATGGCTTTTTTAGTTTTACTATTTTCTTTGACTGATATATCTATTTGAGCTACTGAGTCTTCCACTTCAGAGAATCTATCTTCTATCTCTTGAGCTCTGTTTGTTATGCTTGTATCTGTGGTTCCAGCTTTTTTCTTCAGGTTTTCTATTTCCATCTTTGCCTCATTTTGTGCCTTTTTTATTGCTTCTATTTCAACTTTTATTTCTGTTTTTATTTCAGCTTTTAGTTCCTGGCATGTTTCTTTCATAGATTTTTTCCTCTCTTCCAATTTTTTGTTTGTATTTTCTTCTATTTCATTAAGGCTTTTTTTTCATATCTTCTTTTAGAGCTTCAATGATCATCGAAAAGGAAATTTGGTGTTGCTTCCTTCTGTTTCCTCTTCATTGCTCAGTTCAGGTCTTGTATTTGTAAGATCGCCACTCTCTTCTGGAGTTACCATGTTGTCCTTTGTATTATTATGTAATTTTTTGCACTGACGTTTGCCCATGGCTTCAGTGGTTCACGATTAGATGGCTCCTGGTCAGTTGTGGCACTCAGGTTTGTGTGCCTCCTGTCACCTCTCTGGTCAGGGTCTGAGTCTGACCTTCAGAGACCCCTGCAGTTGTTGGCTCGCTCAGTTCGAGGTGGCGGTGGGTAGCCGTGCAAATTCCCTCAGCAGGAGCTGTGGGTATGGTGACCTGCAGAGTTTATCCGGCCCTGCTCCAGAGTGCGCTGGGACTCTGCAGACAGCACTTGGTCCCTTGATTATTTCTTGTAACAGAATAATGAATTTAGTTCTGATTCGTCATTAATAAAATTGGCAGTTTCAATTTCTGCATACTAAGTATCAATGATTATGTTTAGAGGTCCTATAAAATCCATTAATACCATTATGATAGCATATAATTCTGTCTTTTGAATAGAAATATAAGGGCTTTGAGCCACTTTGCTTATACTTTCTGATTTGTAACCTGCCTTTCTTGATTTATTTGCTCAATATAAAGTGTAAGGTCTCCAGAAATTGGTGTGTTCCTTAGAAAATGAGGAAGAATACAATTAGTTCCCCTTATAAATTCAATTCTTTTGCTTTGCAGGTATCTGTTGCTAATCTCTCTCAAAAAACTACTGCAAGCTCTTTGCCAAGGTTTACTTTTTGCCTGTAATTGGTCAATTTCTTCATAGTTAATGGTACAACAATTTCTTCTAGGTTCATTTCTGTTAATTAATGAGGTCTTAATTTTCCTTTAAAAATCAAATCAGAAATCCTTTCCACATATGTCTTTAATTTCTTACTTTAATGTCTTATTTTTAAATTTCTTATGTGGTAGAAATTCCATTCCAAAACAATATTTTCCCTTTACATTAAAATTCAGGTAGAAGTGGCTTAGAGGGTAAAATAACCAGAATGCAATTAAGGTCTGGATCCACCACGTGATCCACATATGTTTCTTGAAATATTTTTTCTACCAAAGCCAATTCTCTCTCAGCTTCAACTGACAATTCTCTTGGACTATTTGAGTCCTTTCACCATCCAATTTTTGAATAAATTATCAAGTTCATAATCATTTTTACTTTAACAATGGTTCATAAATTAGAAATGTTTCCTAGGAGTCTTTGTAAATCATTGAGAGTCTGAAACCTATCTTGCATGATTTGCACCTTTGAGATCTAATATTTTTGGACCTATCTATTTTGTATCATAAATAATTAGTGGAATCTCCTCTTTGCATTTTTTTCATGTGAAATCCTCAACCAGACAATTTTTTTCACTTCTTCAAATATTCTTTCTAATGTATGTATATTTGAGTAGGCCAACAAGATATCATCCATGTAATGGTAAATGATAAATTGTAGAAGTTGTATATGTATCTCTTCTGATGGCTGTTTACAAAATATTGGCACAGAGTGGGGCTATTTACCATTTCCTTTGGAAAAATCCTTCATTGATATTACTTTACAGGGTGAGAATTAGTATAAGTGGGCTATGTAAATGCAAACTTCTCTTTGTCTTGTACTTATAGAAGTATTAAAAAAACAACAATTGTTTTTTAAGTCAGTGACTATAATAGGATATTCTTTAGGTAACAGAGAAGGCAGGGAAAGGAATTCCAGATTGTAGACATCCTTGGCTGACTCACCTGATTTATTGCTCTTAAATCTGTTACCATTCTCCATTTTCCAGATTCCTTTTTTGATTAAAAACAAAAAGAAAACAAAACAAAAAACAGATAACTCCAATGGCTGGTTTATTCTTTAATATGCTGAGCATTTGGCTGTTCTTGTATCAAATGTTCTAAAGCCTACAATTTCTCTTTTGTTAAAGGCCATTGTTGAACCTATATAGGCTTATCTTTTAACTATGTTAAAGGTAGTACTGTGGGTGCCTTTGAAAGGTTGGCAGCTGTTGAGCTTATTTTTGTAAAATCTAAATGGTTGGTGACTGTTTTTCATAATACCTTCTAATATTTTCCCCAGAACTACATGGTAGTTTATGGTTCTTTTCTGAAACTATAGAAATGTTAATCTGATTACTTCACTGTTCCATATCATCCCCATAAATTCAAAGCAATGTTAGCCAAAATTAGCTTTAATTTTCCTCCCTGTCTTTCTGACCCTATACATTCAAGCTGCCTTGCACTCTGTTTTACTTGGGAAAATGTCCCTATTCCCCAAAACTAAACATTTACTTCCTGAAGGGGCCAATTTGGATGCCTAGATTTTGGTGAAATGATTGTTACATCTGCTCCTGTGTTCACCAAACCCTTAATGACAACATCATTTATTTGTATTTTTAACTTTGGCCTTTGCTCATTTATAGAAGTTTTTGTTTGCTTTTCTATTGTTCACAGTACTATAGTATTTTAGAATAGGCTTCTTTAAAGGGTTTCTTTTCTTTAATTGCTGTGGGAAGGTTTTTTTTTTTTTTTTTTTCATAATGGCAGGATAAGACTGAACTGGATTTGATATAGAGACTTTTGAAAGCCCCCTCATGGCATTTCTCAAAGGCAAAAATTACCTTGTCTGTCCTTTGTTACACTTCACTCATTAGTCCAATGCCTTCTTTTGCTATACCTTTTACATACTCCAGAAGAGAGGAGCATTCTCTTGAGATTATTCCTAACAAAGATATTGTTTCTGGG
Source organism: Sigmodon hispidus (assembly GCA_004025045.1). Taxonomy (NCBI): domain Eukaryota; kingdom Metazoa; phylum Chordata; class Mammalia; order Rodentia; family Cricetidae; genus Sigmodon; species Sigmodon hispidus. The sequence goes on along the minus strand of PVIH01004707.1, from coordinate 130,708 downwards.
AAGATCTTGTTTACAATCTTTTTTTATGTGAACCTTGCTTTCCACAGTTGAAATATTTAATATTTTGATTTTTTCTTAAACCTCTAGAAATAACCTTTTCTACCCAGTTATCACCACAGTTACAAAATTCCAAATTAATTGTATTGTGAATCCAATACTCCAAGGATGTTGACCTTGCTTTTAATGGTCCAATTATTCTTTTACAATGTGAGTTAGCATTTTTAAAAGCCAGAAATTCAATTATTACTTACCTTGCTTCTAAATATCGTACCATTCTGTTTACTGTTGCAGTTAATCTCTGAAAAAAAAAAGCAGTAAATGTTTCCTTTGGACCTTGAATCACTTTTGTAAAGGATTCAGCTTTTTCCTAATTTTTAAATCCTATTTTATGCATTCATGGCAGCCATTCAGCATAAATCCAGAGTTTGTGCATCATATAGTGATTGCTTTTCTACATCAGCATAATCCCCCTTTTCAAGAAGTTAGTCTTGGGAGATTTCTATGCCTCTATCTCTGCTGCTTTGTGTTACTGGTTTAGACTTATTCTTCTACCAAGTCTTCCATTGTATAAGCAGCCCAGGCTCCAAAACAGCAGTAACCATGTATGACCAGTCCCTAGGAATAATTTTAGCTATATGTTGAGCAGGAATTTAACATTTATGTTACAAATGGTGAGTGCATACCATAGGTGAGGAGTGCTTCCTTGACTCTCCTTATTTCTAATATTTGTACCTGAGCCCAACTAAAGTCTGTAAATTTTTTATTATTTTTTTCTATTTCTTTAAAGTCACTGTATATACTAATGTTAGCTGTTTGAAAGCCATTGACTATTTCTCTATAATCTTATAAGACAATGTTTAGATTGGTTCTTTAAATTTCTCTTTCTGGGCCTGAATATCTCTGTGTTCTCTCTTAGCAGGCTTTTCTAAGACTTTCTTCTAGGCATTCACACTCACTGACTTTTTAATGATAAAAATGAAATAATCAAACAAATAATATTGATTATAAACATTATTATAGTAAGGACATCTACATTATTTATCTTCTCCTTTACTGGTTGGAGTTTCAAATCAACTGCAGTAATATCAAAGAAAGAACAACCACCTTCCATTATGCTTTTCTTTCCTGCTTTTACTGTGGGATAAAGTTCACTCTCTGCCTTAAACAAAATTCCCCTTTTAAGAAAACCCAATTTACTCACCAAATTTGTTTTACATGGTGATTTAGATGACTGTGTAATGGAGCAGCTACCTACTGAGGTAACAGCAAAAAGAAGGGGTCCAAAAGGAGAGAAAAATTATAGCCCATCAAAAAAGGGTGGCCACTGTCTGAAAAGCTCAGCCAGATGAATGTGAAGAAGAAACGCATGTGGCTGGCTCTGCCTAAACCTGGAAGCTAACTGTGAACAGAAAGCCTAGGCAGCCACATGTTGCTTTGGTAAGCAAATGGCATTTTTGTGATCTCATGCTCCATACTGGGTGCCAAATTTTGTATGAATTCTAGCTCTAGCTCATATATAGTGAAAACCTGGAGCCAGAGTTTAGGAAAAGCAGGAATATCAGAGAGAGAGAGACAGAGAGAGACAGAGAGAGACAGAGAGAGAGAAATAGAGAGAGAGAGAAACAGAGAGAGAGAGGAAACAAACCACAATCAATTTTCACCCAGCCAACTTTTCAGGCTGAACAGGGTAAATGCTATCTTTGAAAGTTCTCTGCCTGGCTGGTTGTTTCTACAGAATGCTTAAAGCTCTGCTCTTCTGCCTTAAATGTCTTCCCTGCCCAATTGTTTTACTTTCTGGTTCAACTCTGCATCATAACCCTGGAGTTAGTATTAAATATGTGAGCTACTACTGTTTGATTGTTAACACTTGAACTCACAGAAATCCAGAAAGATCTCTGTCTTCTGAGTGATGGGATTAAAGGTATGAATCACTACTTTGTCATTCTGAGAATCAGGATAAAAGGTATGAGTAACCACTCTCTGACCCTCATGGCTTGACTGTGGGTGATTCAGTTCTCTGATATTCTAGGCTTATTTTATTAAATACAAAGTGTTATACCACAGTTGTCTCAGCTTATGTTCTTCAATGTTGTCCCATGAAATCTTTATTGTTGCTTTCAATTGAGGGAATTTGTGACTCCTGTGAGAGAATTACTTAGTTTGTGTGGGTTTTGAACTTAAGAAATTCTGATTACTTACTCTCCATCAAATAATTTCAGGTTCTTGTTTGGTAAGCTAGAAACTTCTTTTCAAGAACCAAGAACTAAATAAAACTGTCTATATAACATCAAGCTTTTATGCTTCATTGAAAAAGAATTTAAAAGTATTCTGAGAATAATAAATTGTTTAGTATTTATTGCTCTTGCAGAAAGCTCAGGTTTAACTCCTATCACTCATGTGGAAGTTTGCAAGCATCTATAACTCTAGTTCCAAAGAATTTTAACATTCCTCTGGCTTCTGTGGGCACCAGGCACACAAATAGAATCGTACATACATGTAGGCTGTGGTGGTTTGAATGAGAATTATCACCATAGGTTCATATATTTAAACACTTGGCCTTCTGGTGGTGGAACTGTTTAGGAAAGATTAAATGGTGTAGGCTTGTTGGAGGAGGTATGTCACAGGAACATAGAGGCTTTGATGTTTTCAAAGATCACACCATTACAATATCTCTCTATGTCTCTCTCTGCTTCTTTCTGTCTCTCTGTCTTTCTGCCTTGTGCTTATAGATAAAGATATAAGTTCCTGTCTGCTTCTCCAGTGCTACGTCTACCTGGCTGCTGCCATACTCTCTGATATGAGAGTCATGAACTCTAACCTTTTAGAACTGTACAATATACTCTTTCTTCCATATTTTGCTTGGGCCATAATGAATCTTCACAGTGATATAAAAGTAACCTAGATATAAGGAAAACACTCATGTATATAAGATAAAATATAACAAAATAAATAAATCTTTACTTTTTAATGTATTTAAGTAAAAAAGTGGTAATATATGGAAATTTATTGAAGGGGCAAAAATATTTACAGTGAAGTTCACAGCCTAATTGTCTTCAAATATATGTAGTGATATTATATTTATTTTTCTTGCTTGTAATTGTAGAGGATATCATGGTTATTCAGGCAATGACTTCTTACAAAACCAAGTGACTAAAAGCTGGTTTTAAGTACAGGATTTGAAATGGCCCATCCCGTGTGTGTCATACATGTTCCAGCACAATAAGACTAAGTCTTTTGAGTAGAGATCTCTGTAGTAACAAGTTTTTGCCTAGACTAGCCTCAAGATCCAGACCAGAAGTTGCAAATAAACTGCCCACAGCTGATATGTTCTAAATAATTACACAAAGTCTTTATATTACTCTTACTCTTAAACTGACCCATGATTAGCCATGTGGCTTAGTACCTTTTCTCAGAGCATCATTCTTATCTCAATTCCTCTGCATCTGCCTGGCATCTCTCCCCTGCTTTTTCTCATTCCAGAGGTTTTTTAGTCTGGTAGCTCCATTCATACTTCTGTTCCTTCTGGCCAATCAGCATTTTATTAAACTAGTAGGTAGAACAAATATTTACAAACAATAAGAGCATAATCTCAGAACATTTCCCCTTTTTTCTTTTTAAAACAAAAACTCCAAATCTAATTACCTTTGTATAGTTTTTTCTCACCATTATCTATAGCAACTTGTAACCAAAGCTATAAACAATGACAAACATTCATAATCATTTTTTTGGAAATATGGGTATAGTTCTCTAGACTACTTCCTGATGATTGAGGGGTGCAGGCAGTCTTACAGGGGACCCTGAAGCTGGATCATCTTAGTCAGCAACCTTGAAGCTGATGTAGATGTTGTATTGCTATTTATAGTAAGAGTTTTTGGCCTGGACAGGCCCAGAGATCCAGACTACAGTCCAAAATAATCACACAAAGTCTTATATTACATTACTGTTTGGCCTATGACTCAGATATAGTTTTTGCTAGCTCTTACAACTTAACTCATTTCTATTTATCTATGTCTTGCCACATGGCTTGTGGCTTACCTGAGCTTCTTTACATTTTTCTCTCTCATCAGTAGCTCACAGCATCTTAGTCTGACTCTACCCTCCTTCCTTTTATCAATGGTCAGATTTCCTGCCTGCTTCTAAGATGCCTTGCCATAGGTCAAAAATTCCATGGTATTTTACAGCATACAGAAAGATATCCCACATCAGAACTCCCATGCTGTTTTATGGAAGACAGAGGTGTCTGGGATTGAATAGAGTTGTGTTTCCATGGCAGCTTTAGTTAAGAAGCATGTTAGGCAGTGTTCTAATAAAGGAGGTTCTATGAACAACAACAACAAAAAAACTCTTTAAATGTTGTACTTTCATGCATGAGGAGGTGTCAGTGACAAATGATTGACACAAAAACACATTGGAGGACTTCAGGTTCCCTTGAAGTAAGGTGGTCATGTCGAGATCTAGGAGTCAACCTTTTTAATCTGCAGGGAGCAACTGAGATCATGACCTACCACGAAGGCAGGAGAGAAGGCTTCACTTGAATAAAGGGCAAGAGCTTTGTGATAGGCAGACTTTACTTTATTACACAGAGATGCTGGCTAGGACAGGAAATTAGATTCCAGGTTGGCATAGATATAGATTTTTCTCTTTGATACATTTTAAAAGACCTGAATTAAACTTACAGAACTTATTTCATGTATGTTTGTGTTTCCTGAGTGTGCCTTTAGAATACCTGTGTAAAAAGTGCTGGGCCAGTGTCTTTTTCACATAATTGTTTGCTTCATCAGAGATGTAGGATGCAATATTGCTCCCATCATGTAGGTTAAGAACCTTTCTAGGAGCTTCTTTTCCATCAAATAGAACATTGTCTTTTTAACTGCAGTCAGCCTTAGGTTTATGTACAGGGTAAATGTCCTACCTCTACTACCCTGGGATGTGAGCAAGATGCAGGTCATGAAGATGTGAGCCAGCTCAGTTGTTGAGCATAATTGTGTGATGTTTATGATGCCTCAAATGTTTTGCTAAGTTCTCCTCTCTGACACAAGGGCAAGCCTTTCATTTTTCAGGGAGACTAGTGCTACAAATTGAAGTCAGCCTAGAAGAGAGCAGAGAAAAGCCTTTCTAACTCAGAGATATAAAACCCCAACAAATAAATAGGGAAATTGGCAAAAGAAGATATAAAGCAAAATGTGAATTTTGGGAAACAAGCTTTCATAATACAGGCCAGAAAATGTATTAAGGGTCTCCTTGACTCCATGAGAGATGACCATGGAGCCAACTCTGGGAGCGTTTCAAAAGGCCTCAGAATAAGGGGAAGTTCTGGTAACAATGTCTCACCATTTCCAATGGTATCTTTTCTTCAACTTGGCTGGAATGTCCATACCTCCAACTAAAACTTCCATAATAAAATGTAAATATGAAAAGGATTTCCTGTGACCTTCAGAGAACATTGACTAGATAACTCTCAACTGTACACATCATGCTTTGTAGCCTTGTAAGCCACAATAATTCATGGGTTAGGAAATGAACAGTGATGAGAAGTCCAGTTCAAGATAAGTATTCATCATTTTTATCCCTCTTTTTTAGATATTAAGAAGTCCCTCAGTGCTGGAGAGATGGCTCAGCCATTAAACATTAGGCTCAACCAAAAATCTAAGTCCCTCAAATAGTCTGTATTTCACTTGAAAATGGAAATGCAGAAATGTATAGTATACCTAGGTCTGACTTGAATGTCAGGTTCTCAGCAGCACATGGATATGTTGTGGGGGCTGGCCTCCTAGTGGGGGCAGGGAAATGATAGCAAGGACAGCTGCATGAGGATAGTCATCTCCTGTTCTTTTAGGGCAGTGTCTCCAATGTGTTTTGACATTTAATGTTTATGTTTTACTAAAAAATAATAAAATATTTGTTAAATATAAATAAGACTTGCCTAGAATCTCATAATCCTAATACAAATGTTTAATTCCTCTTATATTGACTTTTTATTAGTGTTATATGTGCTTTTCTCAATAAGAAGAATAATATTGGGTTGCTTTTTATTTTAATTAATGTCTCATTGTGAATATTATAAGTATCAGTTTTCTCCTTCATTTCATTCTTATAATGACTATTTTCATGGATGTGTGATGTTGTACAGGTGGCAGGTCATTGAGCCAGCTTTCCCTTAGATGTTTACTCACTCCCCTTATATTGTTGGATACTAAAGCCTACAAAAGAGCCTTCAATTTGTTATTTGTTTTTTGCTTATACTTTTTTCATAGAAGTAGTCAAGTAGTTTAACATAGGAGCCTAGAATGAATGGTGTGAAGTTTGGTTCCCATATTAAGTAGTTGCTATGTTGGCTGATTCACTTTAAGGGCTGAACAATGCAAGCTGAACATCAAACACCTGAAATACTTCCTTCCAGTCCTGTCTTTGAGGTTCCAGCTCCTGAAAATTGAAAAAAAAATGTATGTATCAAAGTAACTATTTGCAGAAGTGTAAACCTAGGCTTTCTACAAGGAATCTAAGATACATAAGTAGAAAACTCTCCAGAGTGGCAGTTTGATAATGTATGGAGGGCTATATTTTAGTAAAATTGTCATATATGTGGCATCAGCACTGACCACAGTCAAAGGCTCTAACTTAGAAAAGCCAGAGTTACAGTTCTGCTTACATCTACAATGGCTGAATAGTCCCAGCACTTTAGTTTTTAGAGATGAAAACATGAGGAGTATAAATATAACTCAGGTGTTACCAGAGCATGATTAAACATACATTTTTATGTGCATTGGTATTTTGCCTTGGGTGTCAGGTTTCCTGGAACCAGAGTTAAAGACAGTTGTTAGCGACCATGTGGGTGCTGGCAATTGAGCCAGGTCCTATTGAAGAGCAGCTAGTGCTCTTAACCACTGAGCCATCTCTCTAGCCCTGATATAAATGTTTTATTGATTGTCTATCTGATTCTTATAGACAGGGTTTGTGCTACTTCTGCAGCATATATTCATTGTGTCCAAAAGCATAGTTAGTATTATTACTGTGGTTATTATATTACTTATAGTCTAAGTAACTTAAGGTAGTATATAACAACTCTCAGCCTTTTTAATTCACCAGTGAAATAGAATTTATACTAGAATCTACCTTCTAGTATATTGAGATTTAAGGAGACCATGCACATAGACAATTCAAAGTATTGTCTATTACAAAGACATTCCTCAGTTACTGTGAGCTATTTATTTGATTCTGTTCATTTTATTTATTTTATCAAAGAACCTGATTAGGCATGCATTATCATTATTGTATGTTCTGATAAGGAAACAGAACCTCAGAGTGGGTACTGTAACCTTTCAGTCACTTCCCTATTTGTCTGTAGTTCAGACTACAACTGCTTGATTTCAGAGTCTCTGATCCTATGAGCTCTAGAAAACTGTCAATAAGAAATAGGACAAAATTCTTGATGGCATAGCAATGAGGACTCCAAACATAGATTTCAGAGATTCCAGGTAGGAGCAGAGAGGGCGACATGTCTTGGGTTTACTTCTGTTTCCTGAACTAATTCATATGTGAATTCCAGGAAAGCAGTGTGAAAATGAACGTAATATTTGTCCAGATGAGTAAAGGTGCCCTTAGGGATGAGAAATCTTGCTGAGTTTTGACATTCAATTTCTAAGCACTTTAGCTTCTAAGAGATGCTTCCTAATCTACTTTTCTGCTCCATTCCCTGGTCCTTCTCCGGTCTCTGCAATGTCCCTATGGGTTGATACTCAGGCTGCAGGACATGGATTTAGGGCTACTGAATTCCTGATGTGGGAGGGTTTTTTTTTTTTTTTTTTTTTTTTTTTTTTTTTTTGTAAAGGTCAAATGGTGAGCAGAGCAGAGAAGTAGGAAAATGGTATAAATGACTGAATGGGGAGCATAATCCTGGTTCCTGTTTCTTTAACTCATTGGCAATCAACTCATTAGAAATGTATTATAGCAGCAAAGAAGAAAAACTTTTTTTAAAATCACAACCCACTAGCATCCTTACAGTTTGATGATAAATTTTTATTTGATGAAGAGCAAAAAGCTTTCCTTCATTAAAGTTTGTTGTTGAATATTATTTTAAGGTGTGTTTCTTTTGTTTATGCTGCAGAACATTTGTGTCCTTTTTGTTTATGCTGCATTTGTTTAACTCTGTGAAGCTGTGATACTTGCCTGTCTTAAAAACCTGATGGTCTAGTAGAGAGTTTGAACTGTCAATAGTGAATGAGGCAGGAGAGAGAAATAGGTGGGGTGGGCAGGCTGAGAGTGTGTATAAATAGGAGAAATCTGGGAGAAGAGGAAGAGAAGGAACCAGAGAAGGTAGAGTGAAAGAAAGGGTCAGCTGCCCTGCCAGCCAGCCACCAGTAAGAGTGAAAGTAAGATTACAGGAATAAGAAAAGGAAAAAGGCCAGAGGTAGAAGGTAGACAGGATAATCAAAAGTTAAGGATGGCTGGCTAGAAATAAGCCAAGCTAAGGATGACTGGACATTTACAATTAAGAATAAGCCTTTCTGTATGATTTATTTGGAAGCTGGGTGGCCAGATCCCACAAAGAACAAAGAGCCAAAAACCAAACAACACAAGGCTACTATACTAATGTTTGGAATGATTCATCCTTCTGAGCTCATGGTTCAAGTACATATGCCTGGGAAAGGATCTAAGGATCTAAGGTCCAAGTGATGCTTTCAGATGAATCATAAAGGTGACTTGAATCAGACAGGTATTTTAGGAGGTCATTTCTACATTTCTTACTTATTAGCAAATTTCCAGCATAACTTATTAAATATATCACACTATGAATGGTATTCCTAGTCCACTTGTAACTGTGGAGAACCCAGTCTTGTTCCCAGCCCCAAGTGAAGGCAGCCCACAAATAGGACAGATCTGTTCCACCCAGAATTAAGAGTTAAATGAAGCAGAGAATTAAAATCTACACTTGTTTTCTATATGGGTACTCAATTTTGCCTGTGTGGTGATAGTAACTTAATTTGGCTTGCTTCCTTCTGGATGAGCCTCCGCAGGTGGGATGTGAGCTCCTTAAAGGAAGATACACTTTATTTAGCACAGGTTCTGGTACCCACAGGCTGCTTAGTGACAGTATGGTACGGTGAGAAGTAACAAGTTTGCAGGGAAGGAAGTGGGGATTCAGTGACACTTCCATTGCCCATTCTGTAATTTTGCCCAGAGTTTCAGTTTATCCAGCTGTAAAATCAGACAGATATTCTGAGCTTATCTATCAGGTCAAGATCTGCATGAGCTGTGATGTGGACCATACTGAATGCAACATATGACACCCCAACTCCCCATACTAGCATTGATGATTACTATGGGGAATTTTATATTAATTAAATTTATTTTTGGTCAATTTGGAACAGCTCCCTGCAATTCCTCTCTATCTCATATTCTCCCCACAAATTTCTCTATTATCTTCATCTCTGTCTTGTTTTGTGATCCATTGAGATTAACCAGGGCCATCTCTATGGCCACAGGTGGGTTTAGAGCTATTCAGTAGAGCCTAGGGCCTCAGTAGTAGGTATGCAACTTTTGCTATCACTGTTCTTATGTTCAAAACCCATACAACTAAGAATGGGAGGTAGGCATGTATTATAATGGGCACTACTTTTGCTTTGTTTCTACTGAGAATGAGAATTCTGAGTTGACAAATCACTAGTGATGGACAGTAGTTGCCTGGCTTATACCATCTGACATTCTATATATCTACTTGTTTCTTTATCATCTTTTTCTAATAACAAGAAGGACTCATTGTTCTGTATTTTTACTTCGTAATACCTGGTATATAATAATGATAGTGACTGACTGATGGAAAGCATTACTGGTATTTTATATTTTCCAGTTTCAGACATCAGCAGAGAAAACACTTGAGTTCCAAATTTAAAAATCTCAGGGTTGAGAGACTTAGCCCCTTTTGAGTCAAAGTGCCAGTATAATAGATATATAATAAAAAATGTGCTAATTGAATGAAAATAGAAATAAAAGGGAGACTTAACACTAATGAGACTCTCATGATTCTGGCACTAGTATGAAGACAGAGAGGAACTTTCTTAAATACAAAGGCAGTGCTCAGCAAATAAATCAGGAGACAATGAACAAAGATTATACAGTCTTTTTCTCCAAGGAGTTTACCTATAGTAATTGTATCCTTTTCTCTCTACTTTTGAATTTAGGAAGGGCAGGCCATCTTGACCCAGTAAAGCCCTTTATGCGTTTACTTGAAAGAAGATCACTTCCATCTCATCCTACAATCAGACAGCAAGTATTTACCAAGCAATGATTGCCTGCCAGCAGCATGTGGTAAGTACACTGTGATGGAGAGAGCCAGACATGTAAAGTGTAGAAATAGATTTGGGAGTCATTTACATCCTGGTGAGAGAGAAAGTACTGCAAGCAGATGAACTCCGAGAGGAGACAGGTGGAGATGAAGAGAGATAGAACCCACAGTCTCAGGGGGACTCCTGCACAGGAGGAGAGAGGGTGGAGACAAGATGCCAGCTGGAGCTGAATGAGCATGAGATGCTGGCCAGACCCAGGTCAGAGAAGGGCACTGCATCAGATGGAGCCCATCCCAGGAAAGCCTCATTAGGATGGAAACTGGCAAACCTAGATGTAGGAGACCATCTAGACTCAGGTTTTATTTTATCTAACTTTGTTTTTCTCTCCTTAGCTTAAGTTATGTTTCTTAAAGCACCCTGGGTGGTATATGTGTGTTAATAAAAATTCCAAGCCTTTATGGAGCCCCTGATACCTTTATTGGTCATGAAGAAGTGATGCCAATTGCTCAGCATTCCATCCAGCAAGAACCAATGGTAAGTGTGCTTGTGGTTTCTTGTGTGGTGTTGGTTCCTGTTAGTTATCTTAACAAGCCTCTGCAAGGCATCTTCTGTGCTTTGAGAGATCCATAAACATGATAATTTTAGGAGTACATGGTGTCCTTAGGGATATTCAAGCACACAGAACTCTGCTGCATTGGAATCAAATTGATAGACTTTTTGGAATGATTGACAATTACCAATAGCCGGAGGTTTTAAAACTTCTTTTATATACTCTGTGAATACACTGCTCTGACTTTTATTTCTTATAGAGCTCATGATTCATCTATAGTAGAAGAAACATTAAAAATGTTGCAAGTAGAATTGGAACATAATAAACTAGATTAGGTCAGATTGCTGTTTGATAGTGAAATCTCATATACTGTAATTGGCTCACTTTAGGGAGCCTTCCTGTACTTCCACCCCATAACAAAGAGAACTTCCTTATCCATAGAGCTTGTGGTATGTATCACAAGATAGAAAATCTGCATCATTTTACATTCAAGGACATTGACACCTAGTGAGGAAGGATAAAACATGTTCAACCAATACCTATGATATAAGGCAATAGGTAGCAATTACCAAAAAAAAAAACCCTATTTTTCCTCAATATACTACTATTTTAAAATAATATTTTAATGAATTTATAAATGAAGACATTTACTTAAAATACATGAGATTTTAGAGGAAGAATATGGAATTCTTTTTTCCCATTTAATATGGTCTTGAGGAGAGGAACAGGGTTTGGGTAGGTATAGCTACAGTAGTAACCTAATAGCAGGTTTTGGTGACATCATGTAGACAGAAGTAGTGGCATAGAAACCTGAGAGATTCAGGAGGCTATTGTGTTTAGTGGAGATCTACCTTGGCCAAGAGACAACACCTCTAGGTCAAAGTGATAATACAAGCTCTCCACTACAATTATGAGTAATTCACAGAGGAAGAAAACAAGCTTGTTTAGCTGAGGGCATCTCAGGAGTCATGGTACTTATCCTGGATAATGATGCCATGTCAGCAACTTGATTTTTATATGTAAAATATGGAAAGACTTCTGTATAGGTTTTAAAAAAAAGTATTAGAGATATGTCTTTCATATTGCAATAACTTTTATATTATATGGCATCTTAAACGTGATTTTATAATCATATGTTTAGGTAGGGATGTGTATAAGAATATTTTAAAGTGACACTAAAAAAAATGTCATCTGAAGTTACATATTATCCATATAGTACATTCATACTGAAAATTTTTGACAAATATAGCTCGTCTCCCTTAAGGTATTTGGGCTTGGTATCTTTAGTGTCACTGAAGGAAGCCTTTTGGGGTTAGAAAAGTATTTTCTATTCAAAGAAAAACATTTTCTGATTTTCAAAACCTTAACTATAGTAAAAGAAAGTACTCACTTTTATCTCTTACCTTTAGGTCTGAGCAAATGGAATAAGCATTGAGAGTCTATTTCAGCATATGTTGTCTGAGTATTTTGAGAATTTTGAGATGAGTGCTAAGGTTGGAGGACCTGATTTGCACATCATGTTTCAACATTGTGATTCTTTTGTGTAATCTTCATATTTATTGAATGATAATTTAGTTGATACTCAGACACCAGGGCTCATTAGAAGATGGAGACGGAACTGGGGATGACTGATGTAGATGCTTCCTCTGAACAAACTGACACATCAAAACAGTTTTATTAGCTACTTTAATTAAAGACAGACTGACACTGCAGCTTGGACCATTGGCGATCTTTTGTGACATTTAAGCACTTAGCATTCTATTTTTAAATAGGTGGGAATATAAATAAGTAAACAAAATGAACTCAAAACTTTAAATGTATCAATGAGCTATCAAACTGGTTTAGATAGGCAGGAATATCACTCTGTGTATGAAACACAATGTTAGCTTTATTATAGAGGAGACCTATGCTTGTGGCACCACTGTGAACAAAGCTGTGACCTTATCTTCTTATATTAGGGTGAGCAAATGTAGAGTTCAAACATTGACAAAATATCATAAGTGAGAATATTTAGATATTGGTTGACCTTTAGCAAAGAAAGCATGGTTACTTAAAACTCATTGTTACTCATTGGCTGAGTTTCAGAAATATTGGCTGTCACTGATTGGCTGGCATTCTGAAGCATGGTTAATGGTGCAAAACTGTCATTGATCTACTAGCATGGGTTTAGAATTGGTTCTGGTGATTACCTGCTGGCAATGGCTGAAAAGAATCAGCTCTTTCTATGAGGGTAGACATTTCATTGTCGCCAGAAACCATGGTTATCAGCTTTCCTGTCTAAAATTTAAAACTCTGCTCTGACCTTTTTTTCATGTTGAGAAATACATTGAGAGAGGGATAAATTTTTTTTTACAAGATAAAGTATGAAAAATACTAAATATTGTAATGGACTGTCAGAAGTGTTGACAGGTGATGATAACAAGTGATATATGAATCGTTAACTTTTGCATTAATTTTTTTTTTATCTCTGGGTATATTATAGTCTTGAAATGGTCTATGTTGAACTCTGTATTTGCATTGCCTTCCTGATTATGTAGAGCACATTCATTTGCTTCTGATCTTCTAGAGAAAAATTGACACCATGAATTGAATTAGTTTGACATATTACTTAGTAAAAAAGGAAGACAGAGGAAAGTGTCAGGTTGAAGTAATGATTCCTTCCATTTCCCCTTTGTAAGAGTTCTATTTCACAAGAATCTGGTGTTCAATGGCTGGATGATAAGAAGGATGGGATGGAGGCCATTGGCCAGTGGGTAATAGCATTAAAAGCTAGACAGGAAGAAATAATTTGAAAATAAATAGAAAGGTTCTTCAAAAGATTAATGTTTTTCCTTTAAGAATTCTTCTAGTATAAAATACCAAGTTTTCTACATTTATTAAGATGAGTATGCCTCCTTGGGTTGGGTTAGTGGGTCACCAGTTACTCATAAGATATAAATTAAAACCACCAGAAACCATGTAAGAATCAAGGCATAGTTCTGCATTGTCCATGTATCTATAAAAACGATAGGAGAGACAGAAGAGGTCTTGAGGCTTGTTGGCCATCAGTCTAGCTCCAGTTTCTGTTGGTGACCTCATGTCATAGGAATAAGGTGGGTAGTGATGCAGCAGGACACTTAACATCCTCCTCTGACATTCACATATGTGTATACACATATATTCTCTCTGTCTCTTTGTCTCTCTGTCTCTCTCTCTCACACACACACATGCACACACACACAAACACACACACAGAACACAAATTCATCTTGTGAGGAGATTGGCTTTGTCATATGGTTCCTTGCTTCATACTACTATTGCTAATAAACTTAGTTGTATGACAGCATGAGGAAAATTTCCATCCCAAGGAAAATTAAAATTTTCTTATTTTTAAACATCTCTAATTGTCAAAGGCCCCTTGTGGCCTGTTGTTGACTCATAGTCTTGTTAGGAGAGCAAGTGCATGGTTGTTGTATTATAGTGGATTCTGGAAATATGTGTGAATGGAACAATTGGCAAGAGAAAAGATGGATAGAAATATCTCCTGGGAAATGACATAAGACAGTTTGTGAGCAGTTTGCAGTGGGGCAGTAGAAGATTCCCGACTGACACTTGAGCATCAGCTATGGTAGGAACTGTAAGTGGGAAAAGATCGGGAGGTGGGCATATCAGTATATATACCTGCAATCCTGCCACATGAGAGACTGGGGGCAGGAGGACTGTCACAACCTGAGGCTGGCACAGGCTACAGAGTGACACTCTGTTTCAGAAACAAAGTGAAAAACAGTGAACATGCAAAAAAAAAAAAAAAAAAAATTAGAAACAGCTAGGAGCTCAGATGGCAGCCATGTCCCCTGAGCCACATTGGAAGGAACTTCTGATTTCTCTCATCTCTAGGCATTGACAGTGGTAAGGAAGAGCTGAGAAAGTTCAGAAAGGATAGAAAGGCAACTCTTTTTTTTTTTTTTTCAAAATTCACTCTCTCTCTCTCTCTCTCTCTCTATCTCTCTCTCTCTCTCTCTCTCTCTCTCTGCTGGAACCACGCCCTTGAGCCCTTTAAAGCACTTATAGTCTTTCCACTTAACATTTTCTCTCTTAATTGCATCTCATCCTGTTTGTTTCTCTAATTGTCTTGGGTGTGTCCAAGTCAAGTTTCCTAGAGGGCAGAACTGCACTATGCTCTTTTGGTACTTCCTGGCAGAGCTAAACGCTGGGCTAAGAGCATAATTAAGCAAGCTCTCATTTCAGAGTTGATTGGCTGGCTGATTAAAATGGAAGTAAACAGCTCAGGTGATTACTGTGTCCATTGGTAAGCAGGGTAGGAGATATACACTTCATGACTCTTGCTGCTTCTTATGCCCAGGCCTCAATCTGAAAGTCTGAAAAACATGGTGTATGCATATTGGGAACGTTAGGGACCATACTATTTATCCAGAAAGCCCAAATTTCCATGATTTGGGACTTGAAAAGTGTTTTAGCATGCTATGGGGGAATGATGCACAGAAATCTGTGTGTGGAATTTTAATGCTGTGGGAAGAGGCAATATAAGGTATACTGTTTGCATTTAATTTTTTTAAATGGTGAGAGTACCTTGAGAAATGTTTCACTATTTTACTTTTGGCTCACAAATTATGCACTGCATGGGTATGAGTACCTCTGGATAATGAGTGAGCATAGCTTACTGGAAGATAACAATAACTCCTGAGTAGAGCAAGAACGGCATTTATCTTTGTTGCCCCTCTTCCAGCAAGCATCTGAAAATTACAAGCACTCCTGTTTAAATAACTATTTTGGTAAGATATATTTTCTTGAATTCCTACCCTCAATAGCTTAGATTGTGATAGAAAGAAAGAGATGGATAGTTTTTGTTAATACTCTCAACTGCATTTCTGAATGTGATGTCTATGTTCAAATATCTTTCTATTTGATACATCCAATTTCTCTAGGCAGGTTTGACTTATACCATTGAGGTACACCACTCAGTAGGTAAGTGTGCATAGGAAGTGGATGGATGATTGTTCCTTACCCTCTATGTACACCTTTCATCTGCTCTCTGCAGGTGTTCACAATTAAGTTAGAACATTTGCCACCCTGAAGCCTTTTTAGTTCCTCCTTTCAATTCCAAATGGTAGAGAGTGGAGGAGTATATCAACTCAATTGGATTCTAGGCATCCTTGATACAAAATGCCTAACTCCCTCAGTTAAGGCACTTAAGAGGTTGTTAATGATAACTCACCTTGATTTTCCATATGGAAGAGTAGGGGCAAGAAGCTAAGCTGGAATGAATCTTCACCAGATTGTGAACAATATTAACTTAATACCAAAGGGACTGACAGGTTGAGGGAAATCACCAGCACCACTTGTGTTTGTTTCCTGGAAACATTCAACTAAGTACATGAACAAGAATTCTGGTTTGGGGAAGCTCCAGGGAGATCAACTATATACAATACTAGCTGAAAAACAAACCAACAGTCTCCTATAAGAAAGTTATTTAAACTGATCTGGATTGTGCAGTCTTAGAGAAAGCAGATGAATAACCAATGCTTTGAGATAATCTCTACTTGAGATAATAATGGAACAGTATAAAAAGCCTAAAATATAATTGCTGTTAATTAATGTATGGAAGTGCTATAATTTCTTCTATGTGCAGACATGTCTTATCCATTCACAACTTCTAGGCTCCATTACTTTGCTAACACTACTTCTTTTGGACATAACCAACCCCTCCAGTTTTTATAATATTTTTTTTAATGTGGGGTATAAACTACCTGAAACTTGAATTGTATTTCTACAGCACAGAACATTCTCACAACATAGGGGTTAAGTGGAACCTCTTAGGGATTAGAGATGTTTCTTATCCAATCTGTACAGGTGTTTCTATGATCTGAAGAGCCTACCTGTTTTAAAACAGTCCAGCATCGTATAGTTTTATGACTGAATAGACTGTTATTCTACTGTAGATATCTATTTAATCTCTGGAGGCTTGAGGCTTTTGTTTCATTTTTCTATAGGAATTCATATGACATCATGTATCCCTCCAGAAATTTAGAAATTGCAATTCTTGTGGAAAAATAACTTCTGTTAAAGTTCATTCAGATTTATTTTTTGTATTGTTCTAACAAATTATGTTAAAAATCACAATATCAACCTATATATTAAGAACTCTGTGTGCCTTTTCAGTAACTACTATAAGAATTGCTTAGACTTACAAGCTGTTTTTTTTTTTTTTTAAAAAAAAAACCAACTCATTCTATCATTATCTCTGCTTATTAAAACTCAAAAATTTGATTTATTCACTTTTATTACTAAGGAAACAAATGTCAAATTTTTTGTAAAGCACATTTTCTCCTATAACATGTTAGCCTCAGCCCAAATTTGAAAATGGTTTCTTATTGCTGACTTTTATTTTTTCTCAGTGGCTCAAAAGAAGGCTTCTTTGATTTGAACTTGGTTCCCAAAGAGCTTTCTTTTTTTTTACAGGTCAGATGTCATTTGGGGCAGAAATAGTCAGCTTATGTATCCAGAGTTGCAATTTAACACATTCCTAAAAGGAACAATACAAAATACTGTCTCTCCCAATGTGCCTTCCAAAATGACTTATGCTGCTTTATGCTAATATTAGCAGGCTGCTTCAGGCTGCAACAACACACTGGAAAATTGTGGTCTGCCATGCATTTCTTTTGACGTTATTCCATGCCAGATCGGCAGGGAGTTTGCACACCCCTGTCTGGATGTAGTTCTCAAAGTTCAGAATGCTTACTTCAGCACCATGTCTGGGGACAGCTCCTTCTGCTGTTACTCTTTTTTTTTTTAGACACGGGCACAAAAGACAGCTTATAGTTTCAAGGAACTATAACCATCTCTCACTTACATATTCCTTGCTTAGCAGTTTGTTTGAATAGAGTGGTTGTAATTATTATTTTTAAGCACAAAGAAATTTGAGAGGAAGAATAACACTTTGAACATAAAAGATGCACATTAGATGGCTCTAAAGTGCTCTAATATTAAAACCTCAGATGAAACCTCCACTCTAATAACACTATACCCAGGCACTCACTTCTAAATTCTAAAATTACTACCAAACTGAAAAACATTACTTAATGAGCCTAGGCACAGCCATAATACAATCGCTGAAAATATAGCTGCTAATTGCTTTGCATGCATTATTCCCTAAACCTTCTCCACAATAAACCCACAGTTTAGGTCTGTGATTGACATTCATTGCTCCAGATCACAGAACAGAGTGGAACAAATTCTGCTTCCACCTCTTTTCTCAGTGCAAAACTGGTGAAATTCCTGATGGTCTTCAAGTTTCAATTTCCTCTATATTAAATCTAACTGGAGGTTATATATATATATCTCCTCTTTCTCTTGTTTGCAAATGATTTTTGTTTAGTTCTTGACAGTTTTTTAATATGGATAAAATATAGTATTATCATAATTCCACCCATTTTTCTCAAATATTTTTTTCCTCTTCCTCTGGAATTCTTCTTTCTAACATATCTCCTACTCTTAAGTACTTTTAAAATGTAAAAGTTTTTTTTTTGTAACATAGTGGGATTCATTAAATTTATTTGCATAAATATGGGTACAGGGTTATTTACCTGATTATGGACACTTAATTCATGATTAGACTCTTGTAAAAAAAAATCTATTTCCCCACTTCGAGCAACCCTTGTCTTCCCATAGCTCCTGGGCTAGGGATTTGGCCAACTTTTGCCCCTCCCTCATGCTGACTTTAGTGTTGATAACATCCTCCCTATGTTAGTCTTATGAAGGTACCACAGCTATATGGTTCATGAATGCAATGGCCATATCATGTCCAGAAGACAGCAGTCTATAACACTTCCCCCATTCTCTGGCTCCTAAATTCCTGCTCCCTCTCTGTCTCTCTTCCTCTGTATCTCTCTGTCTCTGTCTCTGTCTCTGTCTCTCTCTGTGTGTGTGTGTGTGTGTGTGTGTGTGTGTGTGTGTGTGTGTATTATAGCAGCCCCATCCAGTTTAGGGCTAAGCACTCAAAATTTACTTATTTTCAGCACTAGAAATCTCTGCATTAGCTGTTTCCAACTGCAAGGGAAAGCTTCCCTTACCAAGGCAGAAACCATCACTAAGATTATATACAACTCACAAGGTTTTTAAAAAGAAGTAACATATGGTAATAGCTATAGAGTGCTTATCAAATTATCTGGAGGCTTGATAAAGATAACTCTTAAGTGTTTACCTACATACCATGCATTCGTCAGAACCTAAGAGGCAGACATGCAGCATGAATTTTATTCTCACAAGAGCTACTATTGTCTCAGCTCCACCTATTAGGAAAATCAAGGCAAATATGGAGAGCTGGTTTCAGTATTTGATTCACTGGACTGTATTTAGCAAAAACAGAACCTAATGGGGGTACATATGCATCTAGATAATATTTAAAAATCAATAAACATTTATGGTTGTTGTAGCCAACTCAAAAGTGAAGGTAGAAATTCTTGCTCAACATAACACACAGAAACATGACCTGATAGTTGTTCCTTAGAATTAAATTTATGGATACGATCTATTGACTGTGACTGTGAATATAATTAAAATAACTAAAACATTTGGAAGCTAGCCAACACTGTATATTTGTTTCTTCTATAGCATCTGCAGAGCAGCCTCATATAGTGATTTCCAATGGGGCTTCTCTTTTACTAGACAAGCAACTAGTTGCACATGCTCCTCAGGACCAGGATTTTTATACTAATTATTTGATCTGTATGGATGTTCTTCTTGGAAAGTATCTACTCATAAAGGGTGTTGTTAAAAAAATGAAATTTGCATAATGACCCTTAAGTCACTGTGTCAATGTATCAGAGCATGTTCAGAACAGATGGATGTAATGTCCCTGGCAAAGTGGAGCCACTAGATATTTGTAACAATGAGTACCTGAAATGTCTGGTGCTGTGAAGGAGAAACTATATACTACTGGTTTATTTGAATGAAAGTGGAGTTAAGTATAACCTCAATTATTTGCTTTTTTATAAAAGGATAATCTTAAATAATGTCTAGATGATCTCTAGACCAACTCATATACATCTTCTTCAGCAAAGGATATCTTCAAGGGCTGAAACTCATACCTAAAATATAATGCAGGTTGCAATGATGAATTACCAGTTTTCAGTTAATAACAGCATCATGTTCCTTCCTCATTTTATTTCAGCTTCAGAAAGTTGAGGGTATGTTCCACTGATTCAGTTTTCTATTGGGTGGGATGCCTTGCACATGATGTGCAAAAACTCCCAGTCACAGGATTGAAAATGAACAACTAAAAATAATGCCAAATGATATAATAGATTTAGTAGTAGCTTATTCTTTTTTTCAATCTTTGTTTTCATGCTTGTTCATGTTCTGCAGTTTTGGCCTGTTCTACTTGATGCCATCAACATCCACCATTGACAAGCTGTCAACAACACTGCAGAATTATTGGACAGTTATTAGTACTTTTTGAAGACAGTGTTTCAAATAAGCAGGGACAAAGCATGTGCTTTGGAACTATGCAGACAGGAAACATTTTCCTATTCCTTTTTTTTTTTTTTTTTTTTTTTGGAAAACCCTCAGCCCAAATATAAATTCAGGCAGTACCAGAGGACAAAGCTTACAGTGTTGAACAGAATAAGTGAAGTAACATATGTACCCTGAGATCACTTACATTTTCCAATAAGCTTTCTTAAGTACTAGCAGAAAAGAACTCCTCAGTGGTGGATGAGAGGACTCTTTGAATAGTCAGAGACTTTGTATTAACATTCTGAAAAGAATTCAGTATTTACAGACAGCTTGGGGAGCCTATGGGCTGTACTCTCTCTGCTGGTCCTACTTTTGGTCCACAATATTATATATTCTCCTAACTTATTTAATGGCAATAAAACCTTGTCATTTGGTCCAATAAAATAAATCTCCTTATAATGTTTATTACTCGTTTCTTGATATTATTTACTAACATACGATAATGATAAGCTGCTTATCACACAACTGTTTTACTCACCCCCACATTCAACATTAAAGTTTAGCAAATAGGAGCAGATAATTCCGGCCTCAAAATTCATATTCTCATATATATACATATATATATATGTATATGAAGCACGGTATGACCTTTATCAATGTAAGCTTTACATTTGCTTTGAGAAAAGCAGTTTTTAGAAAGCATTTACTTCCCTGTTGTATCCTAGAATGCATGCCTGATAGGAGAAAAATTTGGTAATTTTTACAAGTATCAGAACAAATACATGTACCTGAGTCTTTGCTGAAGACATGAGAGGATTGTGAGCAATAATAGTGAAGGCCTTAAGTCTCTGTACCAGGCATTAAAGTGACATAGAGAAGGTCCCCCGCCCAACTACCCAAAAGCCAGATGACCTAGTACCACTCTGAGATAAAAATCAGTGTGGTTATATTAACCCTCTTTCTGTATCATATTCAACATTTGCATATCAAATAAAACAGTGTTTAAAAAAATACTCGAGGAAATTAGGCAGAGTTGAAAATAATGTGATTTATACACTGACAGCAGCACAAACAAAAATTTCAGCAATCTGATGAGCATAAGAATGACAGAAAGATTTTTTTTGTAGCAAGGAAAGGGAATGACATAGACAAGCTTCATATTTAATTGCGCAAAGTGTTAAAAGTTTTTCCTAGGCTCAAGACAAGGTAAATTATCAAATATTGGAATGAATTCTGGTTACAAATTATTTCATAAATAATAAAGATACCCTAATTTAATTTGCAAATTGTTCAGCTTTCCATGAACCATGGTGGTTTATACTATAAGCATAATATCCATAAGCATGAGATGAGTGAAATCCATATATAAGGTTACAAGAATTTTCTCCACAGGAAAGATATATAAGGAAGCACCCTTATTTTTCATGGGGTGTGTTATACTTGGATTCAGCTCCACAATCAAGAAAACATGATGTTGAGTTCCCAGTGCATCCACAAGGTACAAGCCATCATGAGTTTTCCTGGAAAAAAACATCTATATGTGTGGCAATAATAATAATGTAAGGGGGAAAAAGATTGTAAAATGAAAGGACACAGTTTCCTGTCTGTTATTTTTCAAAATAATGACTGTGGGTTCTTTCCCCACAGAAAAGATGCTATTTATTTTTTAATGATGAGCTGTTTCCCTGAGAAACAAAGTGGCATTCTGTCGACACCATATGGTGGTGGAAAAACAGATTCCACCGTGTTCCATTTGTTAGACTGTCTTCTGCATTTCTGTATCCATAATTTATGTGGGGGCCTCTGTGATTGCCAAAATATTCAAATGGATTTCTCTTAGCAGGGCAGCCTGCATGGGGGGAGAAAGGTTTTCAAAACAGCAGGACCTGAACAGTCCCCTGCTGCTCAGAGAAGCACACACTTCCAAGCTTCTGTCCTTCTGGCTGCTTTCATTGTGATACTAATTTACATCCTAGGTTTAGGGACCGGTGTTTGCATTCAGAAAAAGCAGCTTATGTTCTTTCATGCTTAATACAATCATCCTTGAATTATAACCCACATCCTTAAAGTCATATTACTACTTCTTCTGCCATGAGGTAAGCTGAGAACCTGGCCTGGAAGAAGTTGGTACGTAGTGATAAGTGAACACATTGATTCTGCAGCTGGTTTCCAAAAAAGACATCTGAAGTGGATATAGATAAATTAAAAATAGTTGTGAAAGACTTCCACTGCTGTCTAAGCATATGATCACCATCTATGTATTCAGAGGCTGTTTGCAGTGGAAGTTCAAGTGGTTATTTTCTGGTGCATAAATAGAAACATGTCAAATTCATGATGCAGAATATGAAGAGGGGATTGATGAGTGAGCCTAATTGATGTTTTGGCAAAATGAAATGCCTGAAAAAAAATGTTACATGTTCGCACACATCCCCAGATAACAAGAATCTGACACATACGTATTTTATTACAACTAATTGCTTTTATTCCTGAGAGAGACTCAGATGTTCTTTGTACAAGTTGGGATAGTGCGTGATCTACTGGGGGAAAATCTGAAGTAATTTAATATGAAACGAGAACATGGATCTGAAAAATATGCCTCAACCCTGGATGAAAGGAACAGCCGTGGTGCAAAAACAAATGAACAAATATATTTGCATTTTCTTAATGGCTAAAATGTCTGGGTTTACAAAATTTGTGGGCTGTTATCTACTGTTCATAAGCATATAAAGAATATTAGATTATGAGGGAAATATCATCTGGAGATTGATGCCAGCTTCCCCTTTCTTCCGATCTGACTTAGATGAAAAGCTAGTTTTATATGGGTCTAAAGGGCAAAGGTTTCAGCCCGCTCCTCTTTTCTGTTGCTTTTACTGGTCAGGGAGCAGATTTCAATGAGCCCCAGGTATTGATTGGTCTTTATGACTTAAGTGTCCTAAAAGCATACATTCCTAGAGGGAGCCTTTGGGTAGTGGTCTGTAAAATAGTGAAACTTCAGAGAAGTTGCTCATAGGAGTCCATGGAGACAGGCTGTTCATGAGATCATTCAAGAAAGGCAAAAAAGAAAGAACTGTGCCCACTACTTTTCATTTAAAATGTAAAAGTTTTTAGTAAGAATAAGAATTTAAATTTCAAAGGTAGAAGTTTTGCTTCAGTATTCAGTGCCCTTGGCATTTGGCCTAGGCTCTAAACCTGAGTCTATATTTCTCACAATTTAAAAATACTTGATTGGTGAATTGCTGAGGACTGAGAAGCAGACCACTTCTAAATGTCTCCATTCTCTCTGTAAAGCTTGTTAGAAGAGAAGGCTCTAACTTTGAAGCTCACCCTATTGTTAGGACTCAACTCTCATACTTTCCCCCATTTCAATTAAAAAGTTATACATTCAATTAGACTACATCTGTGAACCTACTTTAGCTGTAATTAAGATGAACATTATGATATGGGTAATAAAAAGTAATAGTTTTCTTCAATCTCTTGGGTTTTTTGAAATACATTTTCTCGATGGAAATCAAATTATTCCATTGCATAGAAGCGGTGTCTCTCTATTCAATAGGTGAAACGATCCATGAGCTGTTGCTGGGACAATCACTAAGGCAGAATCATTAAGAATAAAGTTTAGTAAATAAAGTTATTGGGTGGCTGCTTTTCCACAAAAGGTTTGGATCAGTATTAAATTAGCAGGAAATAGACCCAGAGTTTTCTCTAACTAACCTATTCTCAGTGGAAAAAGAAATGAAATGGCCTTATTCAAGGACATCCATTTGAAATCCATAAATATTTTATAAGGATAGAATAAATTGCTTATTTTCAAACAGGTGCTATTGTAAAAATTATTTTGATTTTTCTTTTGCCTCAGGGCCCTTGAACAAAATAACAACAGACCATGTACATAGTACTTACACATTAGGTTATATCTGTGTTTCCCATAATTGCCTCAGACAGAGGGATGCTCATATGTAGGGTATTCCAGCTATCCCTCCAGTGCCTTCCTATAAGGGAATTCACACCTTCAATGAGACCTGTATCTTATTTCTCTTTCTGTAAATTATCAATGGAATTATACCATTTTCTTCATGTTAATGACAACAGCTAGAAATGTATTCTGCCAACTTATTTTAGACTTCCAAATGTTACTAAATTTTGTGGATAATTCTGCATTTGAACAACTACAGAAATGATGTGTTAGGAAAAAAATATCTTACTTATCTGAAGTTCAACCCCATTTTCCTTTCTTACTGTAGTGTGGTGGAATGTTCTTTACACACTGTAAATAAAAGACTGTTTTGGCCTATGTACAGCACCGTAGAAGTGGGTGGAGAATCAGAGTACAGGCAGATAAAAAAAGATAGAGTCAATCAGTCTCCATCCGACCCCCGAAGAAGACAGACATGTAGAGGTACTGGCTCAGCCCCGGGCTGAACCACATGGTAAAAATATAAATAAAAATAAGTTAATTTAAGATACAAGAGCTAGCTAATAGTATGCTTGAGACATGGGCCAAACAGTGTAAAAGATATAAGCGTGTAATTAATTTCTTTGAGAGACAAAAGCCGCAGTGTGTGAACCAGGTTCTAAACTGCCACCGCAGTGCGCCAGGTCACAAACCTTGCAGACCCAAAACAGACTGAAGAACTTTTTACAACACTGTAGGCTTTCTGCAAGTAACATGTATCATGCAAATCTGGGGTGCAGTATATTTGTTCCTTCAAAGTAATGATGTAAGAAAGTGCAATGACAAGTAATATACATATTTCTCATCTCCTCATGGAACTTCCTCTAAAACTGACCACAGAATTGGTCATAAGGCAAATATCAACAGATACAAAAAATTGGAAATAATCTCTTGTATCATATCAGACCACCAGGTCTTAAAGTTAGAGTTCAACAACATCAAAAATCACAGAAAGCCTACCAACTCATGGAAACTAAACATCAATCAGCTGAACCACCTCTGGGTCAAGGGAAAAATTAAGAAAGAAATCAAAATCTGTCTAGAATTTGATATAAATGAATCTATAACATACCCAAACTTGTAGAACACAATGAAAACAGTCTTAAGAGGAAAATTCATAGCACTAGATGCCTATATGAAAAACCCAGAGAAATCCTACACTAGAGAACTAAGAGCAAAACTGAAAGCTTTAGAACATTAGAAGCAAACTCACCTAGAAGGGATAGAAAGCAGGAAATAATCAAACTTAGAGCTGAAATCAATACAATTGAAACAAAAAGAACAATACAAAGAATCAATGAATCAAAGAGTTTGTTCTTGAGAAAGTCAATAAGATAGATAAGCCCTTATCCAAAATAGTCAAAAAGCAGAGAGAGAGAGTATCCAAATCAGCAAAATCAGAAATGAAAAGGGGGACATAAAAACAGACCCCTAGAAAATCCAGAGAATTATCAGGTCATGTTTTGAAAATCTATATTTCACAAAAATGGAAACCCTAGAAGAAATGGACAGCTTTTTGGACAGGTACCATTTACCAAAATTAAATGAAGACCAGATTAATTACCTAAACAGACTTATAACCCTAAAGGAAATTGAAGCTGTTATTAAAAGTCTCCCAAGTAAAAAAAGCCCTGGTCCAGATGGTTTCAGTGCCGAATTCTACCAGACATTCAAAGAAGAATTACAACCATTACTCCTCAAAGTATTTCACACAGTAGAAACTGAAGGAATATTGCCCAATTCCTTTTATGAGGCCACAATTACCTAATACCCAAGCCACTCAAAGACATAACAAAGAAAGAGAACTACAGACCAATTTCGCTCATGAATATCAATGCTAAAATTCTCAACAAAATTTTGGCAAACCACATACAACAATATATAAAAAAATATCATCCACCATGACCAAGTAGGCTTCATCTGTGAAATGCAGGGTTGGTTCAACATACAAAAAACCATAAATGTCACCCATCATATAAATAAATTGAAGAAAAAAATCACATGATCTTATCCTTAGATGCTGAAAAAGTCTTTGATAGGTCCTACACTCCTTTATGATAAAAGCCTTGGAGAGATCAGGAATACAGGAAAACTATCTCAATATAATAAGGGCAATTTATAAGAAGCCAACAGCCAACATCAAACTTAATGGAGAAAAACCTCAAAGCAATCCCACTAAAATCAGGAGCTAGACAAGGCTGTCCTCTCTCCCCTATCTATTCAATATAGTTCTCAAAGTTTTAGCTAAAGCAATAAGAAAACAAAAGGAGATTAAGGGGGATACAAATTGGAAAAGAAGAAGTGAAACTATCTCTATTTGCAGATGATATGACTGTGTACATAAGTGATCCACAGAATTCTACCAGGGCACTCCTACAGCTGATAAACACCTTCAACAATGTAGCAGGATACAAGAATAACTCAAAGAAATCAGTAGCCCTTCTATACACTAAAGATAAAAGAGCTGAAAAAGAAATAAAGAAAACATCACCCTTTATAATAGCTGCAAATAGCATTAAATACCTTGGAGTAACTCTAACCAAAGAAGTAACATATCTATTTGTCAAAAATTTTAAGTCACTGAAGAAGGAAATTGAAGAGGATATCAGAAAATGGAAAGATCTCCCATGTTCCTGAATAGGTAGGATCAACATAATAAAAATGACAATTCTTCCAAAAACAATCTACAGATTCAGTGCATTGCCCATCAAAATCCCAACACAATATTTTATGGACCTTGAAAGAACAATATTCAACTTCATTTGGAATAACAGGAAAGCCATGATTGCCAAAACCATTTTGCTCAACAAAAGAACCTCAGGAGGCATCATCATCCCTGCCTTCAAGTTATACTACAGAGCTACAGTAATAAAAACAGCCTGGTACTGCCATACAAACAGACTTGTGGGTCAATGGAATAGAACTGAGGATCCAGACATTAACCCAAAAAATCTATGAAAACCTGATCTTTGACAAAGATGCCCAAAATATTCAATGGAAAAAAAAGATAGTATCTTTAACAAATGGTGTTGGCATAGTTGGTTGGTAGTGTGTAGAAAAATGCAAATAGATCCAAGCCTGTCACCCTGCACAAAACTCAGATCCAAGTGGATCAAAGACCTCAACATAAACCCAGCCGCTCTGAACTTGATAGAAAAGAAAGTGGGAAATACCCTCCAACGAATTGGTACAGGAGATCATTTCCTAAATATAACACCAGTGGCACAGACACTAAGAACAACAATTAATACATCGGACCTCATGAAACTGAGAAGTTTCTGTAAAGCCAAGGACACTGTCAAAAGGACAAAACAACAGCATACAGAATGGGAAAATATTTTCACCAACCCTACAAGTGATAGAGGACTGCTCTCTAAAATATATAAAGAACTCAAGAAAATAGAGCCCAAAACCTTGAATAAATAAACCCAATCAAAAAATGGGGTTAAGAACTAAAAAGGGAATTCTCAGCAGAAGAATTATAAATGACTGAAAGACACTTGAATAAGTGCTCAACGTTTTTAACCATCAGAAAAATGCAAATCAAAACATCTTTGGGATACCACTTGACACCTGTCAGATTGGCTAAAAGACACAGATGACAGCCTATGCTGGAAAAGTTGCTGAGCATGGGGAACAACACTCCTCCATTGTTGGTGGGAGTGTAAGCTTGTTCAGCTACTCTGGAATGCAGTATGGCAGTTTCTCAGAAAACTGTGAATCAATCTCCCCAACAATCCAGCAATACCACTTCTGGGTGCATACCCTAAAGACGTACTTTCGCACTCCAAAGGCATTAGCTCAGCTATGTTCATAGCAGCATTATTCATAATAGCAAGAACCTGGACACAACCTAGATGTCCCTCACCTGAAGAATGGTTCATCTACACAGTGGAGTACTACTCAGTAGTAAGAAAAAATGATATCCTAAAATTTGTAAATAAATGAATGAATTTGGAGAATATCCTCCTGAGCAAGGTCTCACAAACCCAGAAAGATAAGCAGGGAATGTACTCACTCATCAGTGGACTCTAAACAAAAAAGCAAAAAGCAAAGCAAGTCCAAGCTGAAAGCCACAACCACTGAACTACTTGGGATCTCATACACCTTGGACTGGCACCTTGGATCCAACTCCCTCTAGAGGAACACCTGACTCATTCTTGATGTTGTGGGCAGTAAACTGGATCTACCAGGAGTGGATGCTGAACTAAGCCATATTGGGACCTTGGGACCTTTGGACCTCCTGCCCTTGCTGGGGAGGAATGGGGAGATATGGAGAAGAGAGTGTGACTGGAGAACGTGGGAGGGAGAAGGGACCTCAAACAAGGACATACACGGATAGAAAATGTGACTTTATTCATAATAATAAAAAAGACACACAAAAAAAGCCAATGAAAAAGAAAAAGAAAGTGCAATGATATCATTTAATCACCTATGTTCTTCCAGCCAGCTCTCTCAGAGACTAAAGAAGGTCATTGTATCACCCTATTTTGCTTTGCTGTCTCCTTTAAGGCCAGTGGTCAAGAGCAGTAAATTCAAATCAGGGATGCCTCTATGTCATGGTTAGGAAAAATGACCAGCCAAGAACTTAATTCATCTGGGAGGAATATTTAGATGGTACAAAGGAAGCAAAGGATAACATATTTACTGCCTATGATCAAGGATAAAGTAACTGGAAAAATTTTTCAAGTGCCTATTTTTACAAATACAGGTATACTGGAAATATTAAAGCAGTTAACACATTGAAAAATTAAACTCACCTATAACAAAAAGAAACTTGATTGAACCTAGGAACTCCACAAATACCAGAGAAATTTATGTGGAAATTTTGATTCTACAGTCAGATTTTCACATTAGGATATTTGACTATGAGATGCAAAAGTTCTTCTGCACATTTGTGGCTGAGCCAAAGTAATCACATTTTCATGAGAAAGGATTGAGAACTTCACATACTGATCCTGGAGCTACTGAGTCTTCTGGACCTGTGCAGAAGTCACCAAGGGTCAATTGTGCAATTGACCCTGATTGTATGTCTCTATTCAGATTCCATCTCAAGTAACTAAAATTCCATCTGTTAGGACAGCAGAGACAATTTTCTTATCCCTTGATACTGAGTCTGATTTTTAAAATTGCTTTGATCAATGGAACTGCATATTTTGAGTTGAAGCTTGCTTGCTGTGCTGCAGATGTGATGTGTCCCTCAGGATTTCATTGTCACCTATGTTGACATGGTATTACCTCTCAGTGTTAAGGCTTAATGCAAAGGTCTTACCTGTTCCTACCATACAGATATCCTGTCTAGTGATGTGATTTCTTCTCACACATGTTCCTACAATTGTGATGTTATATATTAGGGACTAAACTAAAACTCATCTGTGGCAATTGGGAGGGCCATGCATGCTCTTGAACCTCCAGATTGTGTACTAAACAAATATATTTTCTTATAAACTAATCTGACCTAGTTTTTACACTGTAGTGACAAGAAACAAGCTAAGACTATGTGTGTGGGTGAAGGGAGGGGTGCATGTCCATATAAATGTATGAGTGAGGGTACCACAAACCAATGTGCATATGTGAATTTACAGAGGACAACCTCAGATGTCACTTTTTGTCTTCTACCTTGAGCCAGAGTCCCTTGCTCACTGCATGTACTCTAGACTAGCTGGCCCACAAGCTTTTTTGGAATTCTCTTGGCTCTGCCTCTAATTTTTGTAATGGAGTATTGGGATTAAGATGCATTGTGTTATTGCACCTGACTTTTATGTCTCTGAACTTAGGTTATTAGGCTTGTATAGCAAGTGCTGTCTTTATTCTAAAGCTTTGATTGGTATTGAGTATTTTCATACAGTATTGTGTCTGTACTATAGCCATAAGAAGAGCTCCAGGTCACAGCTAGTGTGATGGTTAAAACAGTGAGACCAACATAAGCAGCACAAGCACAGCCTGCTGCTAGCAGCAGTGAGAAATACTGCAGCCAGTGTATCTTATAGCAGAGCTGCCCAACTGAGAAGAACTCAAGTCCACAAAACACAGACTCCTAAGCAACAAATGATTATTGTTTTGGCTACTAGTTTTGCTACTGGGGGATATGAATTAACAGCTAATCAGTGGATATCATCACAAGGTATGAGTCTTTCTTTTCATGGTACTATGAGTGCATGTTTTTTGCCTTGGACATCCAATGAAACAAATTAGCAAAGAAGCAAGTCAAACCCCACCATTTGTTTCTAATGAAACAATGTTGAGAGACTTGGCTGGACCATGCATGAAAGACTTCTTCATTGCTAAATTATCCTAGGAGAATAAGCTTCAGGTAAGCAAATGTAGAGACAAAGATAGGTGTGATGGTATATGATTATATTTCCTACACTTAGGAAGCTAAAAGGGTTATAGATTCAAGGACAGCCTGAACTGAAGCTATCCTGAGCTGAATTATTTTGAAGCTATCAAGACAGTGAGACCTGTCTTGACACAAAAGCTAGAGTAAGAATAAAAAATATCCTGGTGAAGGACTTAAACTCTAGTAAGTGAGCAGGTCTAAATATCACTGAGAAATATTTCTTTATTGGCATGTAGAAACCTTGAAGATTAATTATAATCCATTATAATAATTATAAGCATTGTATTGAGGATTAGTTTTGGCTCATGGTGAAAGAAGAGACACTGTCCATCATGGCTTACATAATACCCACATCCAGGAATAAGAAGGAGCTTGTCCACATGTGGCTTCCTCCAGATTCCCTTTCTAGTTAAATTGATGGTGTTGTATGATGTTTCTGGGTGGGACTTTAGGGTCTAGGCCTGAAGTTCTGTCCCGCAGACCCACAGACTGGCTATCCTACAGTCTCGCAGAGACACACAGACAGTTACATTAATTTTACACTAATTGACCTAGGACCCAGACATATAAGTTGCTAACTCCTTTATCTTAACCCAACCCATGATTCTTGTTCAGCCATGTGGCTCAATTCCTTTTCTCAGAGCAGCATTTCAACTTCTTTCTTCTGTGTCTTCTGCATCTCTTCATTGTGTCCGTGGAGTATTTGACCTGCTCTGAGATGTTTCCAGACTTTTCTTAGTCTGGTAGTCCCACCCATATTTACTGTCTGCCTCTGACCAATTAGCTTTTCATTAAACCAGTAGGTGAGGCAATTATTTACAAATGCACACAATCCCACTTCAATGGTGCTACCACATTCATGGTAGGTCTTCTCTCCTCAGTTAAACCTCTAGAAACCATATCACAGTCCATCACTGCTGTGTCTACTGGGTGATTCCAGGTAGAGCCTCATTGGCAATAAAATATAATCATCACAAACATGAAATTAGAATAGATTTAGATGTTTAACTAATTTAAATGTGTGCTTGCTTGCCTAATGTGATGACCCTCAGATAGAGCCACATATTGAATGACATTACTAATGTCTATCTATCTATATGATTTAGCCTCTTTGTCCTGATATTCATCAGTTATGTTGATAGCCAGATTTAATTTTCTCTCTGTAGTATAAATTCTGTGTGTCTTTTCAGATTAGAGTATTATGTTAATTTCTCTTTTAAAATTATTTCTAAGGTATATAATTTTTACTGAACATATCAATTTATATATAAATATCTGTCTTTATTTCACATCTCTGAAGATACTATTTTTTATCTAATATTTTCATCAAAATTTGAAGATGGCATTATGTTTTATAAGCAATAACATTTGCTCTCCCACCATAGTATCTTTAGTGTGGTGGAGAGTTGAAAATACTGTTACACAGAATGATTCTGACCTTCCTCTTCAGGGCTGAGAGATCACAGAGAGCAGGATGCACAGGGCCCGTTATCAGTTCCCAGTGGAGCTAATTGATAAGGAACATATTTTATGAATGAAGTTACAAGATAAAAACTGAGACTAATGAAATACCCCAATGACTCTGAAGTAATTAAGGAAGGCATTTCATACACTACCTCTAATTAGACTCTGAG
Source organism: Sigmodon hispidus (assembly GCA_004025045.1). Taxonomy (NCBI): domain Eukaryota; kingdom Metazoa; phylum Chordata; class Mammalia; order Rodentia; family Cricetidae; genus Sigmodon; species Sigmodon hispidus. The sequence goes on along the minus strand of PVIH01004707.1, from coordinate 98,496 downwards.
GCTGAGAATTCGCAATTGACTCTATATTCTCTGGTGGCACTGACCCCTTGTTTAATCCAAAGGCAGTTGAGGGTATTCATAACAAAGGAAAGGAATTACTACTTTCTAGGGTGACAATGAGCCATTTAGGGAGGATAGGGTGGGTGATAGATAATTAGTACCATAGCTAATTTAGTGGAATCTGTATGTTTTTTTAAACACTTCTTTAGCCAAACATTTCATGAAATGTTTTTAAAAATAGTTTTTGTAACATAAAACCTTTTCAGCTTTGAAAAAAGATGATGAAAAGAATAAGGTCATAGACCTTTTAAAAATACATTTACAAATTATTTCCTCTTGTCAGTATTTTCAACTTTTGGGTATAATCTTGTAATTTCTTTTAAAACCATTCTTTCTATATGATGCACCATTTCAAGCTTGCAATGGCATTACATATTGGATAGTGCCTACTCTTTAATTTCTTGATGTCTTTTCATATTATGGCACCTTTGTATTATCTCATGGATTCTTACTATTTCCAAGAGGTATAATAATACCACTAGGGACAGAAAACATAAATGGGCTTTTAGTCTGTATTGGTTGAGTATAGTGTAGACTCTAGAAATGAAAGAGTAGATTTGACCAGGTAGCCTTGGTCTAGTATCTCACCATCTATTTTCAGAAATGAAACACACATAGACACAGAAACAGACACAGACACAGACAGAGAGAGACACACAGATACACACACACACACACACACACACACACACACACATACACACACACCCTAGTGAAACTCACAGCATATGACAGAGTCTACAATGTGTAATTGTACACCAGACTTCACCTCATAGGCATTTGGATGAGGCAAAAGAGTAAGGACTGAAATACCAACAGTCTCTGGATTAGGTGAACAAGCACAGTATTATGTCAAAGAAACCTGAATTTGGACAACTGGAAGGGGAAGTAGTGAGCAGCAACCTGAGTTAATATTGTAGAAAAGGATTTGGCACCTACTGTCTGTGCCCAAGTGAGAAATGGGCAGTTGTATTTATTGTGAATTCTTTGGAAAACCAGGCCAAGGTCATATGCAATGACATTATTTTTGATAAACCCAGGACATATTGCTGAGAATAATTAGAAGTAGTGGCAAGGAATCACTTAAAATAACTCTTAATTTTTATTAAAAGAATGTCTTCCCTTAAATAGAATCCTCAGTCAGGAACTCTAGTTAACATTTACTTAAAAGTTTCTCCAAATGAAAAAGCTATAGGTTGGATGATTGGAAACAAACAAACAAAACAAAATTAAAAAAACAACAAATATTTCAACATGGTATGCAATACTTTCTTTTTATGTAGAGAAGTTTCATATTGTCCTTAGAGTCTTTCAAAATCTGTAAAGGTTTGAAAGCTGTTAGCTTTTGACAATCATTACAAGGTGGACAAACAGGAACAGATGCATAGCCAAGTGTTCCTCACCTATCAGTTTAGGTCACTCTACCTCCTGAAATTTAACACTTCCACAGTTACAAAGAGCTGAACTCCTAACCATTGTGTACCATGGATCTTTATGGGTGAGTTTATGCATGCCAGAATCTTAGTGGTATTGGGAGCTGGTCAATGAGCCCCAGCACCCAGTGGTTAGGTAATGTTAATCACAGCATCAATTACAGGGTCATATCAGTTACTTGTCTTATTGTTGTGACAAAGACCTGACAAAAACAAGATGAAGAAGAGAGGGTTTAGTTCAGCTGCCTTTCAAGGGTGCAGCGTCTCAGTCCATTGTGGTGAGAAAGCAGCTCAGACAGTTGGTCACTTTGCATCTGCAGTTTGGAAGCAAGGTCAATGCATAGTTGTTACTTTGTTTCCTCCCTCCTTATATTTCCACCCAGAACCCAAGTTCATGGTGTGATGCTGCCCACATTTAGGGCAGGTGACTTCCCACCTTGGTTAAGTTAATCTAGGTAATTCTTTACTGCAATCCCAGAAATGTTCTCCATGGTGATTCTAAATCCTGTAAAGTAGACAGATTAACTGTTTACACTTGACCTGTTAGTCTGTCAGGAGGGTGTAGATTAAATTCCTCATGCTTTTAATACTCTTATAAAAATTAAATAAAGAATAAAATGATGGGACCATGTGGCTTAGCTTGTGCAGCTGAGAATACATACCATGTACCATTAGATCAGTGGGTCACCACCTCAGTCATTTCCATTGCTCTTTACTTCAATTTTGGGAGATATTTTTACTTTGGATTCATACATTTGCTCCCTAATGAGCAGGAGCTGTTTAAAATAACACACTGATTTAGAGTTTTCTCTGACTTATTTTTTAATGTGATATATTAGAATCTCTTTTCCACTCACATCTCTCAGAAGTGGTGCCAATAATGTGGGGGGCGATAAATTATTCAAAGTGGGAGAAGCCATATAACAAATGAGAAAGCTAGCAGTTTATTAAAGATAGCTATGCACAAGTACACATTGGCCAGCGATGCCAGCAACAAATCAGGAATGATATATGACCTTTCTCACATGCCTGCAACATTTAATATCTCTAAAAGACATTGAAGATGCCAAATGTTTAGACCACAATCTGAAAGGCAGTGAAACTTCACTATCACTGTTTACAAATAGGCTGGGAGCTTGGTTACAATTACCTATGCCTTCCTTTTCCTAAAGGGTAAACATATTTCACATATTTGTTTGCTAGTGTACTTTGCTTTGCAAAATAGTTCTGATCCCGGGGTGCTGTTTGTTAATCCAGAACCACTTTAACATAAACTTGAATTATCATTTCAGAGGCAGTTATACTTCATTTATGTTCAATTTTCAGTTCATGTAGGCGCCTGTCATTTACATTTATTTGTTGCCTTCTTCCTGCCCTGTGTTTAATATTGAATGATTTATAAGTAGCTATTTTAAAAGCATTGAAGAAACTGTTTCCTTCTAAGCAGGTGATTGGACATTTTTTTTTAATAGAATATCATTTTCTTAATTCTGCTTCATGAGTTGGATTTGGGCTTAGTTTATTTTCTATTTGCATTTTATCATGAAAATTTAAGCCTAAAATGATGGACAAAATAATGTAAGAAACACATGTGTCTACCACTCATCCTCAACAAAGATCAGTCATAGTCATCATGGTTTAATGATACCCCCTTATTGCTTTATATAATTGAAAGCAAATATCAGACACCTTTATATTTCAGTTATCCATAAGATTCCTGGCAGTTGTAACACATGACATTTACATATATAATTATTACTTTAAATTACACCTGGGGCCATTTTCGAGCATAATATTACCAACTATCAGTATTACTAACATTCAAATTACATTAAAAATTTGGTTTGAACCAGGATCTCTATTATCCTGTCCTTTGTGTTAGTAATTGTTCAATGTTCCCTTTGACAATATTCTATCAGTTTGTCTTCAAGGTCTTGCTTATGTCTACTTCATTTTATTTCTCCTTTTTTACTCCTATTTTGTTTGGGGAAAACTATGCTGTTTGTCCTGTAGTGTCCTGTGGTCTGTATTTTGCCATTTGAATCTATGGAGTATGTTTTAGCATTGTGTTAATCAGAGTGCTTCTAAGTGGATATTCAGGTGCAGAGTCTTAGCTGGATCAAGTTTCAGGTTTTGACAAGAATGGTTGCTATTGTTGCAACTTGCTTCCACTAGGAAGTTAAAAGTCTACTTTTGACTATGGTCTTAGTAGCTCTAGCTGCCTATTCCTACATCCACTATTTTATTTAGCTGTGGGGAAAAATGGCGTTAATGTTAGTACATATGAAAATGATAGCCTAAACATATAGATTCTCTTGGCTCTCTCTGATTTTCAGTATAAGGAATTATTTTCCAGCAATCTTTAGGTGATAAATAATAGCTTTTCCATGGGACTCATAGACTTAAACTATTTCATATACTTTAATGCATTGTAGTTATAGTTCTTAATGACAATTAAACTATATTATCATTGTCAGCAGAATCTTCTTTACGTTGTCTTTGTAGCAATCTGGACATGACACCAGCATTTATCATTATTATTATTAATATTATTATTGTTTCTGGTTTGATACAGCATCCAGGGTTTTTCCCCCTGTAGTTGGAATCAGGGATTTTTCTTGTTCTCTGGAGACCATAATCCAGATATTAATGTGTATTTATTGATAGGAATGGAATTTATAATTGTACCCAGTTGTGTGATTATGCTCTTGTACTTTGTAAATATTTGTCCTACCTACTGGTTTAATAAAATGCTGATTGGCCAGAAGGCAGACAGGAAGTATGAGTGGGGCTACCAGACTAAGAAAACTCTGGGAAGAGAAAGAACAGAGGAGGCAAATGCAGAGGAAAGAAGAAAAAATGCTACTCTGAGAATAGGTATTAAGACACTTGGCTAATCATGGGTTAATTTAAGAGTAATGTTAGCAAGTAATATTCCTGAGCCATAGGCCAAACAGCATGTAATTAATATAAGACTTTGTGTGATTATTTGCTTCTGCTAGTCTAGATGTCAGGGCTAGGCTGAGACAGAAACTTTTATTACAAGTAGCATTCCAATGTGGGGGGCACTTACATTCACACAAAGCCTGAGAAAGTTTAAGGATGGTTCTAGAACACAGAAATGGAGCAAAATAACTGCTTGCAAGTTTTGTCTCTCCAGTGGACCATGGTACAGAGACTCAGTGGCATGGTGTGTGGGCTTGAGCTATAAAATGTTCAGTTTTTGTGGGCAACTTAAGTTGCAACAAGGCTGGTTCCTGAAGTCTCACAAGAGCCTCAGTATAAGCACAAGCTGCATATGATGAACTCAAGTTTTCTCTTCTTATAGACAAAAAGGGAATAGAGTCAAGTATGGCTTCTCAGTAGCAGCTTGGAGGGATCTGTTTGCTGGCAGTGAACATAGATATGGCTCTTTTAAGAGATGTTTTCTGACATAGAGCCAAGGACAAAAAACAAAAATGTATGATTTTTTTAAGATGCTGCCAAACACTTAAATGGTATTTATGAGCAGAGGGCATCAGTGGTGCTCTACTTGGTGGCAGTATGGATCCTAAAATTTCCCAGAATTGGCATGGTAAATGTGGTTTCTGCCAACAACTCTGCCATGAAGATAAGCTCTCATACACCAAGGAGCTGAATGGACCTGGGTAGAGTTACCTGCTATAATGGAGCCTTTAATCTTAACCACACTTTGGCAGATTAAAACTGTGAATAGAAACTGAAAAGGAATAGAGAGAGCAGGGTGGAGTTAGCTGCCATAGTCAAGCGTTTAATCTTAGCCACACCTTAGTAGATTAAAGATGAGGTCAGAAAAAGAGAAAAATATATTAAAGATAGATTCAGACAAAAGAAAAAAAAACTCTAAATAGTTTACAGTGTGTTTAAAAATATATATAGGCTTGGGAGAGAAAAGAAAAAGTTCTTAAAAAAGAAATAAAGTTTTATATATATATACATTTTATATGTATATATGTATATATGCATGCCACATAAAGATGGAAAATACACAGATAGTCTGGATACTGGATGTTATGTTGGTTTTGAATTGTTTGACTGCTAAGGAAGAGCTGATAAGTGACATTTGATTATAAATACTGTTAGATTAATCTAATCTATATATTTTGTAAATGCCTTGACTTCAAAATTGAAGTCAAAAGATATGTTACTTTGGAGAAGAGGTTTTATTTTTATTTCTACAGAAAATGAGAGGCTGTGGATTCATTACACTTTAAAGAAAATAAAGCTTGATTTAAAAAAAAAAAAACCCTGAAAGATCTCCTATGGGAATGAATGACCCAAATGACTCAACATTTCAGAGCACTTATGTTGCAATTTCTTTTGTTCTGTTGCAGAACAGCTTCAAGGCTGCTGATTGAGATGATTCACTTTCACCTACTACACCACTCTGGACTTGACCATAATTTTATATTTTTCTTTGGGTCATACAGTAGACATTTTTAGTCAACTAAATTAGGGACTTCTTTTTAAAATGATATACCATTCATTCATTCTAAGTTTGAATTTAGAAATGATGAGTTTACTTGAGTTCTCCATATTTAGCTTTGTAGCTACCGAATATATACTGTCATAGTTCACCAGATCCAAAATCCCATTCTCAAGATGTTTATTCTCTTGGGGTACACAGTTAAATAATAGAAATAATAGGTGATTATTGGTAGTATAAAGTATTTTAATGCGTTGAGTCAAGAAACTCATAATAGTCCCACCATAGGATACCGCACTTTAGTGAATTCAGCACTCATGGGTTGGGGCATCATCCTTTCATCATGGAGCTCCTGTGAGTTTACAATTTGAACACCCTTGGCATGTGCCAAAGATTGTTTTACTCTGGGCGTCTGCAATCTCTGACTCTTACAGTATTTTTGTCCCCTCTTCTGAGGTGGTTTCTTAGCCTTGCAAGAGGTGGTAAGGGTGATGACATATGTATCCCATTTGTGACCAACACTTACTTTCAGTGCTTGAGCCATTTATGAGTTTTGATATGAACTCCTGTACCTTTCACAAAGAAGCTTTTCTAATGAAGTCTGAGAGATACACTAACATATGAGTATACTAAGAAGGAGGTAATTCTGATTCTCTGTACAATTAACAAAATAAGAGTAAGCTTCATTCCTGTGACTTATGAGCTTGTCAGCCTTTGATTGTTGGCTATGTTTATAGTACCATGCATGTGTTGAAGTAGACATGAAATCCATTCAGAAAATGATGAGATACCATCATGGTATTCATGCCACTGCTGCACCTGTGGGCATGTTTTGCTATGTGGGTCATTACTGAAGTACAAAGGTTCACAGCTAAAAAGAATGTTGACTGTTTTTCTCCAGCAATCTCCATAACACTTTTCAGTGCCTTGAAAGCTAGCTAACATGCACAAAGCTTTTTTGTCAGCACCAGCCTGTTCTCTAGGTTCTATAATCAAAATGTGTGATGTCCTCATCAATGGGAGCTTGCAATCAAGTTCTTGTGGCCCGCTAAGAGTAGTGGTAACAGCTTGTGTTGTTCTGGGGCCTCCAGGAATCTCTTGACCAACAACTTGAGGAAACTTAACCCACACGTGGCACTGGCCATTTTATTTGGGAACCTATGTCCTCTGGGAAGAAAACTATCCATTGTGTAGGGTAACTTTCATTAAATTCTTCTTTATGAATATAAGTATACATTTAGGAAACAAAAATAATAATTTTTCACATGCCTTCTCCAAACAGCCTTAATGTTATCCTTTCTCTAGACTCTTTGCTCCCCTAACCTTCCTGTTCCTCACTTAATCCTTCCTCACCCTCAGCTTCCCTCTCCTGCTTCATACCATCAATGTTTCACTATGCTTTCCCTAGTTTTTTGGATTCCATGGTTATTCTAACTTAAACACACTAATTTGTATATAAGGGAGAACATATGACTTTTGATTTTTATGTCTGGGTTATCTCATGCTTACAGTATAATGTTTCGAGCTTCAGTTTACCAAAAAAAAAAAAATATTTTCTTACAAAGGAATAAAAAATTCCATTGTTAATAGGTACCAGATTTTCAGTATTCATCAGCTGGTGGATATCTTGTCTGTTTTTAGGTTCTAGCTGTTGTAAAGAGAGCAGGAGTGAGCATGAAATAGAATGTCTGTATAGTGGGAACAGTTAGACTAGCAACACTTGCTTGTTTTCTGCTTCTAATTGCTTGGAATACTTCATTCATCCTTTAATTCTAAGGTAATGTTTACCATTTTCTCTAAAAAGACAGGGGAAAAAAGATTCTGTTTTCTAATCCAATGTACTATTCTGTGTATTTTGATGGTAAACTGAGTGAATATATACCATTGATATTTAGAGCTATTATTGAAAACCATGCGTTGCCCTCTCTCATCTTGAGAATTTTTGTAGTGTTTTGGAATTTCTTAATATTCCTTTAATGAGTGCTATAATAAATATATTTACATTTTCCTTCTTGTAATTCTTGCATTTGTTGGTTTGTCTTGTTTTTATCATGAATGTTTTCCTTTCATCTTTAATTATGAAAGCCTTTGTTGGAAATTTTGCTTTTTTAGAATCTAAACCTTTCTTAATTTATTGTTATTTTGATGGGACTATCTTTTATATGACTTAGCCATCTCTCTAAAACTTTTAGTATATATTTTTTTGCTTTGTACATATGGTGTTGAAACTATAATGTAATATGAGAAGTTACTTTTCTAGTATCATCTTGTGTCTAGTGTGGCTCTTGTATGTGAATGGCCTTTTCTTTTTCTACATTTGGGAGATTTCCTTTCATGCTTTTTTAAAAAAAATATTTTCTATGAATTATACATAAAATTCCTATTATTATATTCTTGTACATAGACTTTGAACTTTTATGGAGACCCAGAGTTTTTGCTCGCCCAGTTCATACATTTTAGTATATTTTGTCTCTGACTTTGAATAAATGGTTTAATTTTTCTGTTTTCTATTCACCTGCTGATGAGTATGAATAGTCTAATAGTCTTATTGTCTATCTCCCACATGACCCATTCTATTGGTAACAACTATAGTCAGGGTTTCTTTGGACCACCAGCTCCAAAATAATGGACAGATGGACAGAGACTCTTTATTAATTATGAAATATTGGCCTTAGCTTAGGCTTGTTCTCAACTAGCTCTTAAAACTTAAATTAACCCATTTATATTAAAAACATTTGCCATGTGGCTTGTTACCTCTCCTCAGTACTATACAGTGGACTTTCTCCTCATCTGGCTGGTTAATTTCCTGACTCAGATTCTGTTTCAGAGTAATTAGTTATTGTCTCAAGACAAGATAGGATAGATAGGAAGATGCCAGTATCAGTTCTTGACCCTGGTGTAAGATAGATAACAACTAAAGAATTATTTGCTTTCAGATCAGCTAAATATATTTTATGAATGTATGTATGTGATGTGAGTATGCATGTGTGCCTATCTATGAGTATATGTAAGTTATTGTGTGTGCTTGTGTGTGTTGTGGGGGAGTATGTGGAGGTTGAAGACAACCTTGGGTGTCACTCTCAGGAATGCTGTCTACCTGTTTTAAAACAGGGTTTCTCATCAGACTGGACTAAACAATTATGGCAAACACCTCTTCAGGAAGACTCAGAAACCTTCCTGTCTTTGTAGAGTGATGGGATTGTAAACATATACCATACCCCCGACTTTTAAATATGTGTTCTGGGGATTGAAGTAGGATTCTCAGGATTGCAAAAGAAGCACCATTTTGACTTTACCATCCTCTGTCCATTGACTGATAGCTTTAACACTGAGGCATATGTTTTTATTGAAATCAAGAAATTCCTTTCTATCAATTTTATTATCTATGCTGAGTAGAAATTTCATGTAACAAAGTGCAAAGCATGGGATTTGATGCATTTTGTCAAATTTAATCCCCTTTCCCTGACCCCGCTGCCTTCTTCACTCATTCTCAGTTCACCCTCAATTTTACTAATGTCAGAGTATATTAGTTTATATGCTCTAGAACTTTAGGTAGACAAAACTTTCTTTTTCTTTGTTCTTGCTTCCTGTACTTGTCTGCAGTTATGTCTATCACTTTGGAATATATCACAGTTCTTTTCTGACCTGGGTTGTCCTCCACTTAATGGGTACATCACAGTTTCTGTCGATGGATTTGTGATCATTTATGTTGCTTCTCATTTGCAACCATAAAGTGAAGATGAATTATTAATGTGTTAACTTTTGTATAGAAGTGTTCTTTTATTTCTCTTTAAAAATGAAGCAGAATGTGTGAGTTACATTGTTAAATGCAGAACAAGCATTTAAACACTGAACCACTTTTCCAGTCCCACAAACATGGTTTTCAAAAGTGATCGCTCATGCTGTGGTTCCCACTTCATTATCTTCAGACTGTCTCATTGAAAGAAAATTTATACATTTGTAGATGTCAATTTATTGTGATTTTCATATCAGACTTCTCCATTTTATATTCTACTTAAGAGTTTTTTCAAACCTGAAGGCTGAAACAGCTTCTATTTTTTATTCTTGGATAGTTTTCAAATTCACATTTTATTTACAAAATCCATTGTTTTAAATTGTGATAAACTATTTTCAAAGATTTAAATTTTATATTTAGTTTTATTATAAAGTTGGAGTTAATATTTACTTGTAGTAAAGGTTTCAAGGGAAGCCCACCTGTTTTCCTTTCTTTTGCATATCAATATTCAGTTTCAGCAACAATGTTAAAATGTATATGTTTTATTGGTATTTTTATTGTATTCTTTACTATATTTCTCTAATACCATAAAATCTTTTTCATTCTCTTAATCTGTCTTTATCTTCCAAATATTTTTTTATACTTGAACATTTCATTCATTCCACAAATTCTTTATTGCATCTATTTATAAAAATGAATTTAAAGACTAATTTTATAATTTCTACAAAGAAAGAAAATTTACTATAATTTTTTACTAGGTTTGCCTAGTTCATGGCATTGTTCAGAATTGAGATCTTAAGAGTAGGTAGCTTTTAGATCACTGTAAACAGCATTGCGTTTGTTTTTCTAAGCCTTATTAAAAACCTCTCAGAAATGTATGATAGCTTTACTGGACAGGTTTTTTAAAAATCAATACTCAGATATAAATTACTCTAAATATTTCATAATTTATGTGCACACATGCATGCACATTTCATACCCATGTATATCTGCATACCACACACAGAGAGACCCAGACAGACAGACAGACAGACAAACAAACACACACACACACAGATTTTTAGACGTTTCTTGTTCATATATAAAAAGGCAAGTATTTTTGGAAGTTGTATTTTATCTTGTTACTTTTATGAGCATAGATCATATAATTTTCCATTTTAGGTTAGTATGATGAATTACATTAACCAATTTTTATGTTAAACTAGCATTGCTTTTATAGGGTTAGTCACAAATTATCACAATGCCTTCTGATCACATGTGGTTGACTTTGTTTCACATTCTAAGAAATATTTGTATCTGTGTCCATAAAAGATATTTATAGAGTTTTACCTTTCATTGAGCAGTTTATAAATAGTGAAAATTTATTCTGACAGTTTAGAAGATTGGAAAGTCAAAAATTAATCAGCCAGTAGATTCAGTGTCTGGTGAAGCCTTATTCTCTGCTGTTGTTGTCTTTGCCATGCATCCTTAGTTTTGCAAAGAAAAGAGAAAAATTCTATGTCTGTACCTGGTAGAAGAAGAAAAAGAAATTTCAAACAGGCTCTATGATCCCCTATTAGGAAGACACCAATTCTGTTTCTGAGTGGTAGCCTCTCGTAATCTAATTACCCCCTTACGGCTTTAATTTGGAGTCTTGCATTTGGGAATTAAGCTTTGGAAACATTTCAAAGGAACAAGAACATTCAAACTACCGTACATTTTCTCAGTTGCATTATTCTGACAAAAAAGTTTTATCTTTTAGTTTGTTCTTTTGTATTTAATTTGACATTTTTAATGTTGCTGCTTCTGGAATTTTTTCTCAGTTTTCATTGATTCTAAACGATTTGTTTATGATTCTCCTGGCATAGGCAAGTTTCTTGTGCTTAGAATTTATTGAGCTTAGATTTTAGCTTTATGCTTTCTTCAATATAAAAATATTTTTACTATTTCTTCAAATTTTAAAAATATACTTATTTGTTTTCAATTATGTGTATATGTGTGTGCATTTGCATATGTGAGTGCAATGTTCAAGGTTTCCAAACAGCATGAGATTCTCTGAAGCTGGAGTTATGGGCTATTGTAAGCCACCATGCATGGATACTGGAATTCTGAACTCAGGTCTTCCAGTAGTGCAGTAAATTCTTTTAAGCATAGAGCCATCTCTCTAGCCTTCATTAAAAATTGTCTTAATGAATTAATTAATTTATTTATTTTTATTTTTAGACTTTTCTATTTTCTGATATCCTCTTCAATTTCTTTCTTCAGTGATTTAAAGTTTTTGTTACTTCTTTGGTTAGAGTTACTCCAAGGTATTTAATGCTATTTGCAGCTATTACAAAAGGGTGATGTTTCCCTTATTTCTTTTTCAGCTCTTTTATCTTCAGTGCATAAGAGGGCTACTGATTTCTTAAAGTTAATCTTGTATCCTGCTACATTGCTGAAGGTGTTTATCAGCTATAGAAGTTCCCTGGTAGAATTTTGTGGGTCACATATGTATTCAATCATATTATCTGCAAATAGAGATAGTTTCACTTCTTCTTTTCTAATTTGTATCCCCTTAATCTCCTTTCATTCTCTTATAGGTATTTATTTGTGTGTATGTCTATGCCTGGATGGTAGTGGTGGTGGTGGTGCTATGTGCACATCCACACACATGTTGGAAAATAATGTGTTTACTTGTTTTGTGTTTTGCAGCATTGAGGATTAAATCTGGGGCCTTGTGCATTCTAGGCAAATACCCTACCACTGAGCCTCACTCCTAGACTTAATATTAAACCACTCTTCATCTGTCCAAGTGAAACTGTTGCTTCTGATGCTTTACTTTTCATTTTTAAAATTGCTGGACTGGCAAGATGGCTGAGTGGATAAGGCTAGCTTAGCACCCAGCCTCTTTCTTGTCCTAAATTTCATTCTTAAGACCCACATAGTGGAAAGAAAGAACAGACTCCCATGAGTTACCCTCTGACCTACATGTGGTATACACATACATGTGTTTATGTATGTGTGCACATGTATATACACATACACAAATGTAATACAAATTTCTACATACTGTTCTTTTACAGTTTCCATATACTTTATTTATTATAAACACATTTCCTATCAACTCTTGGACTTACAATAGTGCCTTTAGATTTCTTCATTGCTGTTGCCACATATGGATTATTTCAATATTAAGATGAAATTAGAGACAATCAACATACATGCAATGCAGTCTACAGTATTCTCCTTGGGTGCCACAGCAATTCAGTCAAATTCATGATGTTATGACAATGAGCTCAGTGAACTGGAATGCCTGCAGGTCAGTTAGCCTGACTCACCACAGCTTGATTGTGCATAATTACTTTTCCAAAATAAAACTGGACTCTTCTGATACCACAGTCTCCTTCAGTATGACTTTAATGCACAAAGAACTGCTAAGTATTACTAGAATATTTTCTGATATCCATCTCTGCCATCACTGTGTCATAGACAGAAAATGGTATATAATGAAAAATACTCAAATGAAGTCATCAGTCAAGAAGTACTTAAATAGGAAATTTAAATAGGAAATTTTGGAAGATAATAGGATCCAGACATTTTAGAATTGTGAGATCCAGTGGAACAGGAAGTTTACTAAAAGACTGTTCTTTAAAAATTACAGAAGCTTCACCAGCCTGGCTACTTAAACATGACCTGAGCAAAGGTGACAACAGTGTACATGCTATGTGGACAAGGGAACACTCAAGACATTTCAACCCCACACAAAAACTTCAGGTGCCTAAGAGATACTGAGAACAGAAAAAATTCTCTCTCTCTCTCTCTCTCTCTCTCTCTCTCTCTCTCTCTCTCTCTCTCTCTCTCTCTCGTGTCTGTGTGTGTGTGTGTGTGTGTGTGTGTGTGTGTGTGTGTATTTGTATGACAACAATTAAAAAAGAGCTAATGCATTTTAAAGGAAGTGGGGTGGGCAGTATATGATGGGGTTTGGAAGGAGATAAAAAGGAAATGATGTAGTTATATTACAGCCCTCAACAAGTAAAAAAGGATAATATGAGCACTGTAGACTGAATAAAAATGTTGAAATTTTTTGATATGGGATGTCTTTCTGTATGCTGTGAATATCATTGGATAATAAAGGAACTGTTTTGGCCTATGGCAAGACATCTTAGAAGCAGGCGGGAAATCCAAGCATAGATACAGGGGAAGGAGGCAGAGTCATGAGAGATGCAATCCAGCCATCCAAGGAGCAATATGTAAAAATATTCAGATCAGCCATGAGCCATGTGACAAGATAGATTAATAAAAATGTGTTGGGTTAAGATGAGAAAGCTAACTAACAATAAGCCCTAGCCATAGGTCTAACAGTATATGATTAATATAAGTGTGTAAGTCATTTTTAAGGGGCTAAGCAGCTGTGGGCAATCCAGACTGCAGGGCTTGGCAGGGTTAGAAACTTCTACTACAGCTCGTAGTGACAGTTAGGAAGGAAAAGTCCAATAAAATAATAGAGCAAGTAAATAGAAGAGAAAAACAAAATAAAAAGAAGCATAAATGCTATTCTATGGCATTCCTCTAGAAATAGAGTAATTTTTAAGTTAAAAGATCAAGTCCAATGCAAAACTTAGGGAAACTGAAAAAAAATAAAACTGGATGAAGAATAAGCAGGAAATGTTAGGTTATACTGGAGACAGATGTTAAAACATTATAATTTCCAAATATTTGTGGCTCAGTTCTGGAAGGGTGGCAGAAACAGTGTGAAAGTGGGTGTGCCTTTGATACAGGACATGGATTACTTGGAACTGACAAAGGAAGGAGTGGTATGGAGAGTGCATTTCACTGATCAAGGCAGAGACTTGACATGAGGAAGGGCTCTGCCTACCTCCAGTGATGTTAGGTGCTCTCAACATTTTTATTTACACTGGTTTTCATTTTCCTTTCTTCTTTATCTCATTAAAAACACATCATCTTACTATATTCTAATAGTTTCAACACAGAACTTCAAAAATTAATCCTAAAATTTCAAAATAAAAAATGTTATTAACTTTGTTTGGGGTTTTCCTGTTTCCTCAAACATCTAGTAATTTTTCATGGTTTCTTAAACATTGTGGATGAAGTATTGTAGAAACAATAGATTCTTCCAAAATTGTTGAGGAACAGTTATTTTCATTCAAATTGGTGGTTGATTTTGTTACATTGGTTTTTTTTTAATATTATATCTTAGAAAATATATATTTCCAAATTCCCATACAAATATAATTATTTATGTACTTAAATTTAGTTTTCAATGTGCTGGCATTTGGAGATGAACGAATCCTTTGGGAGGTAATTATGTCATGAGAATGTAGTCCTCACATGGGATAACTGTGCTTGCTAGACCAAATAAGAATACAGAATTCTCTATTATGATGAGAAGTTCATATGCATGGCTGAAGAGGGCACTACCTAGAACTAGAACACAGTCATCCCAAGACTCTTCTTTGATATTAGCTCTGAGGAATGTAAGACAAAACCATGTTGTTGATAAGCAACCTAATCTAAAGCAATTGGTGTCAAAACTTCAAATGACAAAAAAAATTGATTAGATGCAAACACTTTATGCCCCAGTTGATGAGAAACTGATGGTTTCTGTAATCTAATTCCTTTTCTTCCCAAAAATTTCCCCTAGGTAATGACTTTCCAGCCTCCAGCAAGAATAGAATTAAATTTTGAAAAAGAAGAAACTCACTATGATTTGGCAAATATCTATTACCTAGAGCTGTGCATCCCAGTCTGACATTAATTATTGTAGCCTCTCCTGGTTGAAGCCTGATCTTCAGTAGATCTAAAGGCTCAGATAGTTGGGTACATAACCAAAGTTGGGAACTTGTGGTTTCAAGCCATTCTTGAGCAGTCTGGATGGAATATTTCAAAACACAAAACTGAAGTGATTTTTAGATTCATCTTTGACATGATCAAACAAGCCTAGAAGTCAACATTCCTTTCTCTACCTAAAACAAAAGCAGTACAAGCAAAAAAACCAACCACTTCTTTGCTCTGTTGGAAAACCAAGGTTGCTAAGGCAAGCACCACTTTGGAATGTGGACAAAGGGATATGTCAGAGAGAAACCAGCACACCTGCAGCTATTGTTAGGCAACAACAAACAGGAATTTAACTCTGGAGTATAATTGTGGACTAGCATGAGAAGGAGACACTTCCTGGGGATAGCCAGACTCAAAGAAACAGTGGATTATGGGTCCAATGATTAATTCTACGTCAGTGTATTAGATAAAAAGCAATCAAGGAGGATAACTATCATCAACCTTTGAGCTTTACATGAGCTGGCATACATACATGTGCAAATGTGCACACATAAGCACACACACAAGAAAAGTAACTAGGTAAGTATAAGAGGGGAATGGTTGTTACCATGAGATACTGTTTCTTGAGCATCTATTATCCTGGGGTAATGTTCTTTCAAGTTTTAAATCTATGATATGTTAGAGTAAGAGAAATCTAAGAGAAGTAGTAAGTTAGTAAGTGCTTAGAACTTAAGAGAAACATACTCTTTACAAATTCATGTTTAGGTTATTTTTGTTTTCAACCTATTATTTGATACTCATGTTTTGCTTAAAACTTCTCTTGAAACACAGAAAACTTAATATTACCAAAAAACTCCACCCCCAAAAAAACAAAAAAACAAAAACAAAAGCAACAACAACAACAACAAAAAAAACCAGAAGTAGATGCTGGAGCATAGGATGGGTCTTGGTAGATAATGATGGTAGATAGTTCACTTGCGTGTTTTCTACCACTGTGTCTACAAGAGTGAATATTTTACAATGGTATCTATTAGTGCATTCTGGTGCTTTATTTTCTGGCATAATTAACTGGTGATGTGGCGTTTCATATCCATGTTTGGAATATTATGGTAGGTTCAAAGAATAATGAACTGATTTATAGATTCTAGAATAAGTTTTTATCTTTATTTTGTTTTGATAATTCAGAAACTAGGTTGCAACTTTTCATTGTGTCAAGAAGAACTAGGAAGTAGCAATTCAATAAACAGCAAAAAATAGTAAGTAATGATAACATTTTGCAAATAAAAACAGTTATCTGACCTTGAATAAAGATATACAAGGATAGAAAATGTGACTTCTTTATTCATAATAATAAAAAAAGAAGAAAAAATAAAGAAGAAATAAATACAAGTTTTTGTTGAATTATCAAATAAAAAAAAAAGAAAGAAAAAAACCAGTTCTCTATTTAGGGCAACTTGATTTAATTTGTATATTAGTTCAGTAATTCTTCTTAGTAGAATTATATGTTAATTTTAAAGTGTTAATATGAACACCACCCCCAAGTGATGGCCCTTTATGCCTTTGCAGGAGCATTTTCTGAGAAGACTGCATTTAAAACACAGTGAGTGTGACAGATTTTTCACTAATTGCCAGGAAGTGCATTTTAAGGCGGGACAAATGGTTGAATCTCTCCAAACAGATCTCACCATCTGGATAGATGATGGGGTGATGCTGCAATGACCAAATTATGCAGAACTCTCACTTGGATCCTGAAGAAAGCTTCCAAGTCACTCAGAACCAAAGATGCTTAACTTCCAGCAACATATAACACCACCAGAAAACTCCCTAAGTTTGGCTAGATCAATGCATCTGGAAGTGTATGTCTTAAATCTATACTTTCCAGTTGAGAAACTAAGGTAGTCTCTAGTAGGGAATGTGTTCTTATATCAATTGGGATAAGGATGGAAGTTACATTAGAATGATAAATATCAGTAAGAGCTTAGCTAATGCCATTCAAGAAAGGCTCCAAATAAGTTTTGTAGACAGTAAACAATTGTTATGGAGACTAGTTTAATCAAGATGCAAATACAAAATAAAATCTGTAAGACTAACCCAGAAGACTCCTTGGGTGGAGTGAGTGTTGAAGGGTGCCAAAGTTATGGTAGACTAAAAACTTATGAAGGCAGGCAACCTTAAAGATACAGTTTCTTTCTCCACTCCTTCAGTAACAAATACTTCCATACATATGCAACAAAGAAAGTTTTGGATAATTTGAAGCAGAAATCCCTGATGTCCTTAAAGAATGAAGAATGTTAATATTTAAGATCATGGCTGAACTCATGTTTATGTGTCCTGGTCTTCCTGCAAAATTAAATTCTTACCTAGTATGTCAGTGGGAATAACTTAGCAATACATATTAGACATCATAAAACCACACTATTTTCTTCAACTGAGAGGGCCTGCATCTTCAGATTTGCATCTTGCACATATCCCAGAATAATATCTGCAGGACATCTACTCTGGGCAGAGACTCAAAGCTGCCTGCAGTTACAAGGAGAGTGCCTGGGGGAAAAAAAGTCCCTAAACATTTCCTACTCTATGGGTGATATCAAGACTGTATTGTATATGCTTTTGTGAGGAAAAAAAAAGTGGTATGGGAATGGTAGTGCCCGAGCACTTTTTGATACTGGTACTCTAAAAGCACACTCAGGAAACTCTCTCTCTCTCTCTCTCTCTCTCTCTCTCTCTCTCTCTCTCTCTCTCTCTCTCTCTCACACACACACACACACACACACACATACACACACACACCTCAAAGAGTTCCTTTTACTGTACACATCCCTTGTGGAGATATTCTCAGAGTCAGCATAGCCTACTTTTTAAGCATGTCATTCGTCAGCTCTTTGTTATTTAAAAAAAGTGTTCAATTTATTAAAGTGCCTCAGGGAGAATATGATCAAATTCACTGATGGCAGCAACACTGAATAAAAATGGACAGGGACAGAAATATCAGGTCCTATTAAAATGGACCCAGAGATACCAAGCACTCTTGGCTCTACATGTTGATGTATCCAGGGATTAGTAAAATTAAACCAGAGATGATCATAGCCTAATTACGAATAGACCTTGCAAGCTATGGTTTTGCAGCCTAAAGGACTGAATTGTATAGGGACCATGCCAAAAACTTCATAGATGGGCATGTTTCTGAATAGCCATGTTGATTCTGTGTGTTATCTGAAGACATTTTCTCTTAATGAGTTGTCAGGGAAGGACTGAGCCTTTCATTCAAGTGTGAAGATGTTGCCTCAAACACATGTAAGTCTAGATTATGTTAAGTGTTCATCTTGAGAGTGGACCCAACTGTGGCTTTAGATGAAGAGGAGAAGGTGAAAAGCATATAAGTCTTCCTACCAGTTATTCCATTATCACACAAATAAGCATTTATCTGTCACACTACCCAGATATTTAAACATGACAACTTCTTCAATAAGGCAGCCATGGGATGACATGCTAAAAGAGACTCAAAGCAGAGTCTTATATATTGTGAAGATGGAGAGTCATGTCCAAGGAGACTACATAGGAATTCTAATTTTCACAAATGGATCACGATGGCAAAGGAAGGGTGGTGTTTGTTTGGTTGTTCGGAATTGAGGTCATTGATTGAGTGAAAGCAATGGGACATAGATCTTCAGGAGGTGAGGAGGCTAATCCTAGTTGACATTCTGTGGATGTTTATTTGAAGATGTCTAGTCACTGTGGATGTACTTATCTTCTTGGAAGAGATGAGCACTGGGAATCACTGGGAACTTTCTAGAAGGTTGATGACAAGAGAACAAAGTGGTGTGATATCTTGAAGTCTCAGTCATGAAATTCTTATTTACTTTTTATTCCCAATATAAATGTGCCTGTCAAACATTTTTAAAAATAATGCTAGAAAACTGGATGTTTATAGTCAAAAGAATGATTAAGAATAAAAGAAAGAAGGAAGAGAAGGAAAAAAGAGTTTTGACGTAAATTTTATGCTAAGACTTAATTCAGGGTGTGGCTGATCATATGACTCACTGACACAGGCCAGCAAGTCTGATTACCTAAATTCCATATCTGAAATCCACATGTTGTAAAAATAGAACTAATCCATGGAGCTCATCTTCTGTCATTAATCTGTTCTCCATGATACTTGCACAACTACCTCTCTCCACATAGACCTCACAAAAATAATGAATAAATGTAACAATAAGCCTTTAAGTTAAAATGGACAATAGATTTAAGTGTATAATATAATATTGTATAATAAAATCATTGGGCTCTAATGACTTTAGACTTTTAGTCATGGCACAGAAATAGAATCTATATGAGAGTATGTTGACATTTTTTCAAAAATTAAAAAAGGTTATGTAAATGATTATGTATATATAATAAAAAATCCTGCAAAGTCTAAAGAAACATTTATAAACCACATACATAGCCAACAAAGGACCAACATGTGGACTGTAAAAATAATTCTCAAGCTCAACGGTGATAAAATGACATTTTAATATGAATGAAAGATACAAGAGCACAGACAGGTAATGGATAAGAGCATAGAAAGATGTCCAAGGCTCACAGAGGCTAATGAGTCAAACATGAGGCCTGCAGGGATCTACTCTTGGTCCCTGAATATGTGTTGTGGATGTTATCTCAGTGTTTCTGTGGGACTCCTAAAAGTGGGAGCAGGTGTTTTCTTACCCTTTGCTTACTCTTGAGACTCTTTTCTTCCTATTGGATTGACTTGTCCAGCCTTGATACGAGAGCTTTTGCCTTGTCTTACTGTATTTTGCTTTGTCACGTTTAGTGGTTGTCTCTTGGAGACAACCTTTTCTTTTCTGAAGAGAAAATAAAGGATGAGTGGAGAAGAGTTGGAAGAAGTGGAGGGAGAGGAAACTGCGGTTAGGATAAATTATATGAGAGAAGAATCTATTTTCAATAATAATTAAAATGATGTTCAGAAACTCTAGTCAGTTGAAAAGTACAAATTAAAATCTAAATGAGACACCTCTACAGATGTAAAAATAGCTAAGGTCTATTTAAAGATGGAGGTAGCTACACAAAAGCCAACAATGACGTGGAGAAACTTGGTGAGTCATATATAACTTGTGGCAGTATAAAGTGTGATACTCACTTAGGAATACAGTTTGGTTGTATCTTATAAAACTGAACATACCAACTAGCATAGGAAAGTACACTCGGGGCTGGAGAGACAGCTCAGCGGTTAAGAGCACCGCCTGCTCTTCCAGAGGACCCAGGTTCGATTCCCAGCACCCACATGGCAGCTCACAACTGTCTGTAGTTTCAGTTCCAGGCAAAACACCAAGGCAAATAATTAAATAAATAAATAAAAAGTGTTTTGTTTTTTTTTTTAAAGAAAGAAAAGTACACTTATGGCCAACTCTCCCCCAGAAATCAAACCTTCTGTTTATGACTATCCAGGAAAGTGTTTAGCCATTTAATTTGTTATGGTCATAATGTGTAAAATAACTTAGTTATCTTCTGCCAAGTGAATGACTAAATTGTGATACATGAATCTCATAGACACATAAAAGAATGTGAGCATGCTCTTACTACTTCAGACAACTTGAATGCATCCTTAGGAACTTGTATAATGGGAAACAAAGATGGTGTATAGTATGATTGCTTTGTTTATTTTGAAAATGAAAAGATTATAGAAACAGAGAACAGATCCATGGTTACTGCAGCTGTGAACAATGGTTATGTGAGGGAAATAGGAAAGGAACTTGGCTACAAAATGTCAACAAATGGGATCTTTGTCGTGATAAAAATCTTCTACATTTTTACCATTTTCAATGCCACTAACCTGGTGATGCTTTCATTAGGGGAAGTTAGACAGACAGCACAAGAGGTTTCTTAAACAGGTGAACTTAAAGCTTATTAAAATTAAAGTTTCAGCTAAAACATCCCAAATAGTTCATAATAATCAGGCAATTAAATGTATTATCTTTTCAAAAACTACAACCATGTCGCTAGGTTATTGAGATTTTGAGAAGAATTGTGGCTGAAGAATTGTTAGGACTTGATTTTCTAGCTATGGGAAGATTTTGGAGTATTCCATGAAGAGAAATTACATGTTTTGTCTTGCATCTAAGGAAAGGTACTGCTTTCATCTGATATGTGTTTGGTGTAAGGGATCATTTGGGATGTGTTCAGGGAGATAGGAAGGGGAAAGAGAAACCAGAAGGTGATTGGAATCAACAGAGACAGCGATTGGCTTTATTTGAGCTCAGACAAGGGAGGACAGCATTGGGAATTTTGTCCGGGGATCTGAGGTCACTGGTGACTACCACAGCTCTAGTCATTGGCCAGCCTCTGTGAGGACTGACAGGCAATGGGAATAAGAGCCCAAATGAGCCCCCACGTCTCCATCATCACCCCTTTCTGTCATCTTTCTAGTGTGTCATTTGTCTCTTTTCCAGAATGTTGAAGCTACCAGCCTAACAGAAAAATCTTAGCTTTCTAACTCTATCAGTGTATGCTCTCAAAGAAATATACTGATAATTCAGACTGTTGTAAAAGAGATCTATTTCTTGACTTCTCAATGCATTGAGCATAATCCTTTCCCTTTAGGTAGAGATAGCCAAAGATTCTCCTTAGCTACAGTCCACTTGATTACATTCTGTACTTCTGTGTTAGGGATTAAAGAATGCATCTTAATCAATGTAGAAAGGACAGAACTATGACCCAAAAAACAGGTTTAGGACAAATGCATTGTGGAATGTATTTCTTTGTGCTTTGATCCATTCAGGATCTATGGAGCTTTTAATTGACTTCTCCAAACAGCATTGCCACTCTGAAAAGAGAAAGATGCAACTTTAACATTTCTTATTCTCTGAAGTCCTCACTACAGTTTCCTGAAAATTTTCAGTAAACTGCAAGGTTTGTGATGGCATCAGTTCCCATAGTAGCTGGTCTGCTGGGTGTTTCTTCCTGTTGCCTACTAAGCACATGAACTTGAGGCAGTGTACTTCCTCCCACAGTGTAAGAGCTGGCTAGAGGTGGGATGGGCTCTGCTTGAAAAGTACAATTGCCTCCATGAAGGACCTGCTTCTATTAGCACCTTCCTGGGAAGAGAGAAGCAACATCGTAAAAAACACGCTATCGAAGTTGTCATGTGAACATTTTCTTTTCACAGAAGAGACCTGAGGGAATAATTAAATTTCTCTGATGGCCTATCCTCTTTAAAAGTGGTTTTCTTTCTTTCTTTTTTCTTCCATAAACACAGATTTACCCTATGGTGTTTATTTAATGAAATGCTGGTCTTGTATGTGTTTTCACATGAGCTTTTTTCCCCCTGTTTGCATATATCTGTCTTACTTACAGTTTCTCTGGGTCTTAGCTCATGGGACATCTCAGAGCCCCAGAAGCTACTTCCTGATGGCAAGAGCTAGTCTAGGTTTGGCCATGAGAAATAAAGCTTTTTTCCAGGGACATGTTATTTTTGTTTGTATATCTTCTTGAATAGATATGAATGAGAAATTAAATCTGGCCAAAGGGTTGATACTGGAGCTTATGTGGTGGGTGGAGGGGGCATATGGAGGGACCAGAGATAGAGAGAAAAGGCTTGCCAGGATGTAGCCCCAAGGTGATAAATGAAAGGCTGGAAACTTGCCAAAGCAGATCATTGTGGCATAATTAGCAGAAAAGAGGCACCAGCAGCTGATGAAATATGATCTTAAGGGAAAACTCAAATCCAGTTATTAATGGAGGGAAAAAGCCAGTCTGGGCTTGAGAAGTGATTTCAAGTAGAGGAGCATGAATAGACATAGTGATTAGATAATGTCAGTTCCTTCCTTGCTGCCCGGAGAGGATGTGAGGAGAGAACAGAGCTATAGACACACTAGCTTCCTGGTTGTTGCTGTTATATTCAGTATATAAAGAAGAGCCCGTATGCACAGACTGGCCCATCTGTGCCTTGGCAGATGGGATGGGAGTTGCCCAAGAGAAGAGCACAGTGTGATTTAAGACTGGCTCTAAATGATATTATACTTGGGGTAGTTCAGATACAATTACATTAATATGGCCATCTCAGATTTTTAACTGAATGAACAGTTTCTGAATTGATTTTATTGTTTAAAATCATGCTAGTTAATGGCTTTTCAAAAATAAAATTGCCTTTGGCTGACTTAAACATCAGTAGAAGATTAAAAAATTAATTTGATTGTATTTTAAGCCCCAAATCAAGATTTCTACAAAATTGAACATATCCCATTTCATTCTTTTTAAAATGACTTATTCTTGACTGTTTGATGAGCCCAAAGTAAACCAAATTATAAATGGGTTCTGCTCAATCTTAGCTCAAACCACAGGAAACTCCTCTATTTGCTATGAACTGTTGGATATGTTTTTCAGTTCCCTACTTTCTTCATCAGAAAAAAATGAAAACAATTCTCTTGTAAACTTGCTGTGAATATTCTTATAAAGTTACTAATATAGTTCTCAGCCTATGGCAGATGCTCAGTAAAAATTTACTATATAATTTTTCATTATATATATATATATATACATACATATAGATCAGATAGTTCTTTGGGGTATGTCTTCAATGTTGAAAGTCCTGCATAGGAAGATAGGACATTCTGAGTGAAAACAACATAGGACAAGAATACAGAGAAAATAATAAACAGGTTAGGGTTAGGAGTACTTTATAAAAAAGTATTAAGAGGATAAAGAAACAGATTATGGAAATTCTCACATGTCGTGAATTTGGAGTTCATTCTCTTAGCTCAGCAATCTTTCTCTGTTATGAAGACATCTAGAAAATAATTTAGAGTTTAGGATCATTCTGTTGTGTCACAATTACTGATGCTCTGGCCACATGTGAGCAGCTATAGACATTATTATATCAATGATGTGGAGATGTTGCGGTATAAATTTTTAAAGTAGACTGGTGGGCCTAATTTGGTGTAAGAGCTTGCTAATTAATAATATAGGCAGTTGAGGTCAAGTGTAGAATTATTTCTTACCCTTAAGTTTGCTTCTTGCATAGCTAGTTACAGCATAACCTTACAATAGGTTTAATTAAGTTATTTAATAAATATGTAAGTGACCACTATTATTAAGCTACTATTACTACCTTCCAGAGAAATAGCTTTTTCTAGCTTTCAGGAGTTCATGTCTTAGTGTAATTAAGAGACCTATATCTGTTACTATACTCTCATGCAAATACTATTATCCACAAATGACATTTAGCAAAGTTGAATATATTACTCTTAGATTTTCCACTCTGAATGACTCCTCATGGCACAGTATATCTAGCTATCAGCAAAATATTTGACAAAATATTCCCCGACGTTACCATGGACTTGATGAAGTGTGTGACTGGGTGATGATATGTCTCAGTGTTCTGCAACCTGGATGAATGACAGTACTCAATGCATGCTGATTGATTGATCACTGGCAGCCTGGAGAGCAATTTCCAGTGACCCGGAGGGCCATGTCCTTGCCTCTGTGCTACCCATCCTTTGTATTGATGACTTAGATGAAAACATGGAAAGCATGCTGATCAAATTTGCGGATGATATAAGGCAAAGAGAGAGAGACAGCCAACACAGCCACAGTCTAAAATGATTTTGACAGACTGGAACAATAGCTCCAATCTAACAAGAAGAAGCATAATAGAGATAAATGGAAGGTCCTGCACTTAGGTTCAAAAGTCAAATTGTGTATGAGATGGGGAGGAAGTATCTCAATGACAGCATTTGGAAAAAGCCTTAGAGATTCCATGGAAAGAGACAAATTGGAAACTCACCATATGATGTGAATGGCAAAGCTGCCTGTGCACACCAGATGTAGTGCTCATGAGGGTTTTGCCCAGTGTAAGGGTGTGGTGGTGTCACTGCAACAGGTTAAGATCAGAGTACACATCCATGTGGTTGGGAGTCCCAAGGGACATAATAGACTCAGTCTTGGTTAAGGTAAAAGACTCTGTGTGGGAATGGGAAACATAAGAGCATTAGGACTGATTAAGAAAATTCAGATAATGAGCACTTCATATGAGGAGCTTACTGTGGAGGAAACACAAGTCTTTCTATGAAAGTGCCTCTGCCTCTCTAGCAACAATCTCATCTCCTGTGAGGTCTCAAGGATGCTTCTTAAAATATACATTTTCTGGGCTAAATGATGCTCCAAGGGCCCCATTCCAGCAAATTCTAAAAATCACTTGCATTGTTTGGTTTCCACAGCAATGTGCTCCACAATGTAGAGTAAAAGGTCTTTAATAATCAAAATGTGGGAAGTGAACAGAAGGATGTGTCTGCTTGCTTGCTGAGAAGCTTAGAATAGAGGAGGCAGTTGAGGACTCCCTAAGGAATTGAGCCAACCTAGATCCTTGGAGAAATGTCAGGGAGTAAAAGTTGGAGAAGTCAATTAAAAATCTCTGGTTAACTTTGAAATCTATTTCCATTCAGGACTGTTGCTACAAATCTTTCTAAATTATACTTGTGCATTTTCTCAGCAACATGAATGAATGGATGAATGAATGAACTATGATTGGATCCTAAAACTCTGATACATTTCCTTTATTTGATGAATGATCCCTGACTGTGGCCAATTTTATTCAGTCTGATCTGGTCCCATCTCAACACATTAACAGCAGTGTTACCACTACCATCTCTTCAGATCAGGAGCTTGGAGACTCATTCAGTTACTTCTGGAATTTGACATTAATACTGTTAATTAACATACTTTGTCTTTTTCCTCCACACTATTCATTCTTCAGTATACCTAACATGTTGCTCAATTGTGATAGGATAAGACACTATGACCAAGGCAACTTATGTTCCAAGGCTAGTTTATTTGGGTTTTACAGGTTCAGAAGGTTAGAGTCCAGGCAAATCATGGTAGGGAACATGGCAGCAGGTAGGCTAGCATGATGCTAGAGCAATAGCTGAGAGCTCACATCTTGAGACACAACTACAAAACAGAGAGAGAAACAGAGAGAGACAGAGAGATAGAGACAGAGATATTGGGGATAATGTGAATCATTTGAAACCTCCAAGCCTACCCCTGTTACACACCACTTCTACCAATGCCACACCTCCTGATTCTTCTCAAATGCTTCTACCAACCAGGATTTAAGTATTCAAATATATAAGACTATGGATATCATTGTGATTAAAAAACACCACACTTCTTCAGTTCTCCAAATCTTCATAAGGGCACCACCTGATGCTGTGTAAAAACACCCTATTTTTGTTATACAGAAATGCTTTATTCTCTCATAGTAAGCTATGGACAGTTTTCTGTGTCTTGTAAACCCTAAGGGTGATGGACCATCAAGCTAATTTATTCATTGATTTACCTCTAGTATTTGGCTTAGTGTCTTCCATAAAGTATGTGTTTGATACATTTGTTAAATTCAACTAATTCATGAAAGACATTAAGAACTTTAAGGTTATAATTTTAGCTATCAATAAAAATGTGATAAGAGGCAGCAGTAATAATGTCAGGAGCCATCTATCCCAACGTACACTTACAATAGAATAAGAGAGATGCATTCTAGTGATTCAACATCCAGCTGGATGTCCATGAATGAATAAATAAGAACATGAAAGATAGTATTCAGTCATAGAAAGGACATCTGTTCCAGCAGCATGGATGAAACTGGATGACCATATTTATAAGTAAAATTTCAGACACAGAATGGCAAATATTGAAGGTTTTCACTTATATTCAAGTACTAAAAGACTGATTATAAACAAACATCATAAAAGATGTCACTTAATAGAGTCAGGGGAAAGTGTTGGAGGAGGCATGGATAAAGAATTTTAAATAAATGGAGAAGCTCAGTTTACTATTCTCTAATAGAATAAGATCTTGACAGTTACCAACAAATAACTGAATATTTCAAAATAGCTAGAAGAAAGGATTTTGATGGTTTTTAACACACAATAAAAATCTGTGTGAGATTATGGACATGCTGTTTGTCCCAATGTGATTCTTATAACTGCAGTGTCACATCTTAAAAAATAAACATATAAATAATTATGTTGTAATTAAAATTAAAAATATGTTCAGAAGAAAAAATTTATTTCCTGTCTTAGAGCGTTAGGCAAGATTTGCCTAAACTGGCTCCTTTCCTTGGTATCTTATTGACTGGAAAATAGATGTCCATTTAAACCCTCTAAAGACACTTTAATGCAACTCTACAAGACTTTCAAAACTTTATAGAAGGCAAAACCTCCATGTGTCATGCAGAAATTATTTCTAAGTTTTATGATATCCTGTTGCTCCTTTGTAGTCTTGCACAACATTAGCATTCATGTCAAGCAGAGCATCCTCCTGCCCCGCTAAATGATTCAAAAACAACTAACAAAGAAACCAAAAGGCAACTCAAAATAATTCTCCTCTTGCAGACAATATGGAGCCATTCTTCATTTAATAGTATACACATTACTCTTCATCCCAGGGTTACTAACTTCTGGGTCTTTAATGGACTTCACATTGTACTTAAGGGATTAAGAGACAAGTTTGTAATTGATTCTCTTTGTTGGGGGAAATAAAGAAGATGAGTATTTACCTGGTCATGGGTTATGTTACTGATGGAATGTAAAAGGCTCTTATGGGTTACAGCAGCAGTATAGTTTTTTTTCCCTTCATTTCAGAGGCACATTTGTGATTAATTCCTAGAAAACAGATTTACAAGAATAGATACTTTTAGTGAGCATTGAGTTACAAATCACACTCTGCTCCATTAAAGCCATCACAGTTCTCTGGGCACCTACTATGTGGCAGACATCTTCAAATTGCTAGCAAAACAGGGTGTGTGGTGTTGAACAGCATACAAGTCAGTTCCAATATTCAGTGGAATGATGTAGAAGAATAAGTATTGAATGCATAATCATGCACATAAATAAGAAATTCAAAAATTGCAATAACCGTCCAAATGAAAAGGAAGAAATATTTATTGAGCAGATGACTGTCGAGGAGGGAGGGAGTTGGATAAGAAGGTAATATGATTAATTCTTCAGGAAAAACAGGCCCTCTACTGGTTTTCTGTTGCCTAATGTTTAAATTATATTCCTGACATGCTTCTCTAGCCTTAGCAATAAGTGATGCCTATTCTTGATTTTAAACTTGACTAAATCTGGAGTTAACTAAAACTCAAATGACTGGGAATACTTGTGAAGGACTTTTTTTCTTCATCAAATTATTTGATGTGGGAAGATCCACATTTCATTCATATCTTTGAAGCAGAAAAATCCACCTTTAATCTGAGCCATACTAGCTGGCAGCCTATATAAAGTATATAAAAGAAGGAAGATTTTTTTTGTCTTCTTTCTCTCACCTTTACTATCAAGTCCATATGTTCACTGGCATTAGAGTCCATTTCTTCCAGATTCCAGTGTATAATGAAGAAGAGTTGAGACATCTGGTCTTGTGGACTGAACAACTGATAGAGTCTGGGCCCTTCTTCAACAGCTATTGTTGGATCAGCTGGATGACAGCCTGTAATTCATTCCAATAGATCCCCTTTCTATACAGAGAGACTTACTCTATAAATTCTGTTACTCAAAAGAACCCTGAAAAGGATGCAATGTTACCTTTATATAGTATCATTATCACTCAGTGATTTACTATTTCAGGAAGACTTCGGTCTGGAAAGCTGAAGCATTACAGATATTGTAGAGATTGGGGATTTAACACACAACTTGGAGTTTCAGCAAATCAGTGGGGCTAGAAAGTGAGAAGCTAAGAGTCAGAGAACCCTGCCCATAGAACCCCAGATATAGTGTCGCAGAAGAAACTTAGAAGGAATAGACTAGATACCATATACACCTTCAGGCTGATGTATAACCTCGGATGGAAAGCTTTGAAAAATCTCCCATGGTGGAAACTGCTGACATTGGACAATGCTTGACCTCTATGCTGCTGCTGCCTATGTGACTCTATAGGCAAACATTATGCTGTGCCTGTGGACCTCATGGAGTAGCAGAATCTTTATAATATGATCCAGCCTGTGAGAGACATCTACTCTCTTTTATCACCATATTTTCATTCCATAGTCTTCCAAGAAGAATGGCCTTGAAGTTACTTCTCTTTACAAAATCTGTTATAACTACAGTCTTAAGTAGCAAAGACTCTTAGGTTATCATAGGGACTTTTATATCCTGGATGACTCCTCTACCCTGCACAAACCAGAAAAGATGCTGATATATTAATGTGGGGAAGCCAAAGGGGAAAATAATATAAGCCTTAACTTGGGGAACCCTCTCAGGTTGACCTAGTTAATTAACCTAGTTAATTATAGCACATAATAATATCTCACTTTAAATGTTTATGCTGACCAATATATATATAGGTAACTATCTTCTGGCCACTGTGGTGATGCTAGCCCATCCGATGTCTCCGTAAGTACAGTGTGTGTGTGTCCATATCTATAAATACAATCTGTTGACCCTATTTAGTGTTGTCCATTTAGTGTTGCCCATAGGTATATTTATGTGTTTGGGAATGACTTTGGGGCACTGGGTAACCTATCAAGGAGCTTATCCATGAAGAATAGTGATGCCTTTCTCTTTCAGCAATCATTAATTGCTTATAGCTTGTCATCTAGGAGTCATCTCCCATCCACATTGGGATGTCAGCTATTGCTTTCATTATGCAGATTTTATTTGGCAATCATATTTTCAGGAAGTCATGGTATAACTCCCTGTCCTATGAAGAAGACACTCTGGTAACAGAGGTCCTGGTCATAGGCTCTTACAAATGTCCTCTCTTCTGTGATGATTCCTGAGCCTTAAGTTTTGGTGTTGTGTTGTAAATATATCAAATGAGTTTGGACAACCTAAGATTTCTCTGCATTTTGACCAGTTGTAGATTTCTACAATTATCTTTATGTGATGTAAGAATGAAATTATTTAACAAAGGGTGAGAACTATATTTATCTGTGAATGCAGCCGTAAGTATAATGCCATCAGGAACTATACTGATTTAAGAATGCTACAATAGTGGAACATTCTCTAGGCTCTATGGCATCACCAGCAACAAGTACTTAGCTAACTTTAAGTATGAGGCATGATTTCTATCTTATAAAGTGGGCCATAAATCTAATAAATCTAATAAACATGTTGTTGGTTACCCATGAGACATAAGTGCCACTATTGCACCCTTGGGTGTATCTTGCCATGTTAGTGATTTCTGCACTTAGTGGGCTTGAAGCTAGGTATGAATTTTAGTTGTTTTTTTCCTTTGGCAGCTTTCATAACAGCTTGATACCATGAGAGATAGTTCTTATGGAAGAGGCTTCTAGTTCAGTACAAATTTTCATTCCTCTGAATCTTGTGTCACAAATATATGGTATCTTCATAAAAAGAATTTTACCTTCAAATTCTAGGAGTCACATAATGTCTTATTGTTTTGGGGGGTGGTCATTTGGAGTCCTCTCACCAACAATATGAAGAGTGATTGCTCATGCCTAGAACTGGGATTTTGATAAATAGTCTGTGGCTCTTAGAGGGAGCATTATTATTCCAGTGGCATGAATTCATTTAAATTATTTATACATTTATATATACACATATATATTATATATGTATTTTAAGTAAACATAAAATAGTGGTCCCCTATGGCAATGCAAATTTAAAATAATAATAACTTGGTTGGTGATGAAAGAAACTCATTTTATATTCAAACATACTATGTTTTTTTCTATGAATGAGCATTTTACTATCATTCTCATTGGTTACCTTTGGTGACTTGAAATGTATACCAGAGATACCCAGTTTCCTGGGACTTAAGCAGAGAACTAGCCACAAGCTTACGGGTGTAGAGGGTACAGTGGCATATTATGTTATTACGATAGTCAGTATGTTGCATGTGAAATGAGGAGAGTTAGTGTAATCCAAGAACAGTCCTTTATGATTTATTATTAAGCCTGCTCTAAAGTCCATTGTTGAATGTGGAAAACATCTTATGATGCCAGGTTTTGGGCCAAACAGCAAGATAATGAATATTGGGAGTCAAAATGGTGACTATTATCAGCAAAGAAACAAAGAAGAATTGGTGAAAAAAAGGACAGCTATGGGATCTGCAAAGAGGAGAAAAAAGTGTGTGTGTGTGTGTGTGTGTGTGTGTGTGTGTGTGTGTGTGTGTGTGCCAGAACAATTCAATAATGTCTGAAAAAGGCTTGGATTTATTGAGAATAAAGCAGGCAGGCTCGGGGCCATTCGCTCAGGCTCGGCCCTTACAAATGATTTGGAGGACTTTGTAGTGTGGTAAGTAAGCATAATGGTTTTTGTATTGAACTGTAGCACCCTCAGCCAACTTGAAAGGACCAAGATTCTCTAGAATTCAATTTACTTTGCATTAACGGGAGATCTGATGCTCTTCTGCACTAACTGCTTCTTTTATCTGAGCTGCTAAAGAGTCACATGGTGTAGGAAGAAAATTAAGAGATTTCACATTTGTTGCTCTAAGCAAAATTATTTTGTTATCTACTTTAATGAGAGTGCGGATGAGTTTTCCTGTTTTAATAATCACTGTCTTAAACTTCTCTTCCATGAAGGCAATATCAACAAAAACTCTCTAGAGGTTTTATCGTTATACAATTAGTTTTTCTCTCTCTACCATTTGAAGGCCTTGAAAATATTTTGAAAATAGAAAGAGACATTTTCTTTTACTGAGCTCTCTGGGCACATATAAGGGAAATGGACATTACAACATTGTTTTGAAAAGCTGACTGACATAATCTGGGGTCTTTTTTGTCTGAATTCACAGTAGAGTTGAGTAGTTCTTTATCTTACTTTATTGTTCTATCTGTACATATAAGATCTCTGGGGTGTTTGGTAAGTCCTGCAGTCACTGTGGAGAGAATGTGTGTGTTCTTTCTGCTGGGAATTTTTAAGATCCAGAAAAATTCATTCTAAAATATCATTCATCTAGTCATCTTGGCGAATCTATCTTGTCTGCTTGAAGACAGACAGGTCATAATCTCTGTGGTTCCACATTTTGCATCCAAATCACCTATTAAGCTCCACTAAATGATGCCTTATCAAACTCCTCCAGACTAGAGGGAGGCAGCCCTATTTCAGACTGAGGTTTAACACCGCATCTATTCTTAATGCATTTATGCATGTATTATTTCTATTCTCTCAGCTTCTAGCATACTTGAAGAATGCATAATGAAAAAATTAAACTCAGACAGTTTAAGTAGGCAAGATGTATAAGAGATGCCATGTCAAGCACAAATGAAAAACGAACTATCTGGAACTGTTACAAAAATATCAGTCAGAGTTACACTATTTTAATTGTCTGAGACAATGTATTTAGGACAGAGAGATGTTTATCTCACAAATAAATATTGGACTGTAATGTTTGAGGTAAGATGTAATGTGTTATGTTTTCAAGGATGATGTTGTAGAATATGCTAACATGTATTATCATAGAATTTTTTTTGGTGCCACAACAAAACAAAGCTATAATAAACAATGCTCAGGAGAGATTTCTGCACAAGACTAGTCTAATAGAATCTTAGTTGCTTTCAGGTTATATATTGATAAAAGGATCAAATCAAAAGAGTTAAGAAAAAAGACTCCACAGAACAGAGTTACGTTGGCACTGAAATATGGGCCAGTGCAACTCTGTGACTCTTTTTTCAAGGGAAGTTACTGCTTGTGCTTTCCAATAAGCTGAAACTTTGAGCACAACATTAATATTTGAGATGATTTGCATTTCCTTGATTGTTGATAATGTTGAACATTGAGATTTTTAAGCCATCTTGTATTTCTTCATTTGATAACACTCTGTTCAGGCCCATAGCCAATTTCTTGATTTTTCTTAATTCCTTTTGCATTTTGGATTTTAGTCCTCTATTAGATATATAGTTGGCAAAGATTCTCTCTCATTCCTTGTGCTTACTGTACTTAACTGTAGGTACCCAGAGATTCCCTGAAATATACGTGAGGACTTGAGATGTACAGTGGTTAATATTAAACAAAAGGGAGATACAAAGACTGCCTAGGTAGATGATAATGGGGACAGAACACTAGAAGTGAGTACATTAGGTTTTTATAGAAGAGATTTGGAAATACACTGGATGTGTTCTCCTAGATTCAACCTCAAATCAAAGAGAGAGCACTCCAATAGCTATGCTGTGTTCATTAGCTTCAAACTCACCATTGACTTCCTTAAGTCAATCTGAATTGGAAAATGTTGATATCCTAAAGACTATGCCAGGAGTAGCTTTTAATGGTCACAATCAAGCTAGCATAAGGTACTATAATTAGCAGCAAGGTTAGAATGGCAACCAGATGCCTTAGCCTGCAAGGACCCACCACAATCGTTACCAATCATCGACACAATCTCAGAGACCTTAACAAATCTGTTTGACATTAATCTGACCTTGGTACTAAGAGCTTAATACACAGTTATCAGCTATATACTAAAGTGGTGGCATAAGATGTCAATGGATAAGTAAAGTCTGGCTCAAGTCTATCTAAATGGGTCTAGTATATCCATAAACTCATACAAATCTTATTTTTCTCAGTCTCTGAAACCTAAGGTTCCTTGACCTTCAGAATAAGAGCAATTATTATTGAAAAGGTCAACTTGAAGATTGAAACTACTCACTCCACCTGATACGGCATTCTAGGACCAAGCCAGGATGATAAGCAAAAGCTATAGCAATTCAGAGATGAAACGAGAGGGGTTAGGGTTATCTTCAAAGACTTAAAAGATACCAGATTTTGGCCTACCATGTGTTTCCATTTAAATATCAAAGAGTCAAAGACACATTCAGTAGACCCTTCCCTCTCAGCTGGCAGATAAAGAAAACAAAACTGGCGGTGCGGTTGCTAAGAAACTAAGTTTATTCAATCTCCTCTCGAAGACATGTGTTCATACCCATGCTTTCCTCCTCAGGCTGATGGATGTAAAGATAGAGTATGCAGTCAGTGCAAAGGGAAGGAAAAGAGAGTAGTTTTCTGTTACTGAGGATGGGGTGCAGAGAGCAAGGAGAAGGAAGGGCTGAGAGGAGAATGACCTGGTCATGCAGCATTTTAACCTTAAGAACAATTGCAAAATTATTCAACAGATTTAAGAAGCTATATAACACTATCCAACTCCTCATTTGGGGGGTATTTTGTATATTTACACCCAGTCTTTATATCCTGCTTGATAGCATTTAAACCATGGAGCACTGAAGTTGTAAGGATGAAGAAAAACAGAAATTGAATAATTTTATTTTCATCTATCTTCTTGAATATGTGGAGTTTTTATTTGTGCGTAAGGTTATTGTTGTTTGTTTACTGTGGAACAAGTACAGTTCATAGGGGCAGATTCTGAATAAGCAGATGTGAGAATTGTGATTCATGAATTATATGTGCTAAATGTAATTTTTATAAGTCTCCCATCACATCCATTCGCTAAGTCTTCTCTCAAGTACTGTAGATCTATTGTTTCATGTGAAAAAATTGAAAATTAAAATTATCTAAATGTTTCTCTAGTATGAGGGAAGATTGAGAAACTTGTAGTACTGCCTGTTAAGCACAGACACATGAAGGTCACTTTGGGGTTTGACAAATTGAAAGAATTTAAAGCACAAGTGTAGGAATGCCATTTCTCACAGCCATGACTAACATTGATGTATTGTTTTCCCCAATTTTATAAAATGTATCAATGCACTTAAAATGATGAAGAAATTGTTTTCCCCTTTTTAAAATGAAACTAATTTAGTGTGTAATTTGCTATATAAACTAATTTTTAGCATAGCACATAGTTCACTGAAAATAATTTTTTCTACGAGTCAGCCATAATCATCTTTATTATTCTTTTTCTTTCATGACAATAATTGAAATATGTATTTCTTTTTGAGGAGCATGTTGGGAGATATTGTTGGGTACTGAAAACTCTGTGTAGTTTCCTGCCAAAATCATTTATAAGTTTATAAAGTTGAAGTAAGGAACACTAAAAGGAATCAAAGATAGGTGAGGTGACTATATTGTTGGGACATATTAAGCTTCAAGTACTACAGAAATAACCCCTAGATGGTATTTTGTGGGAAGATGGATACAAATCCTAAAGTCCTGAAGAGAAGCTTAGGTTTGACATGTACATTTGTTCATTATTAAGCTACAGAAAGATATTGAAATAACAACAACAACAACAACAAAAAAGATGTGTTTACCTAGAGAAAATGGCAACTTGCTGGAGCCAAAAAGTAAGTCATGAGATATATTGATATCTGAAAGTACAGGTGAACTATCAAAAGGAAGTGAGAAGACTTGATCACAAGTACAGAAGGTGGGAAAGGACAAATAAGAGGTATAAGAGCCAATACAGATATTATAAGCCTTGATAAAGGTTACTAGGGAACCCAGTAAGAATAAAGTTATACACATAAGACTCAAGAAACAGAAATATTTGCTGATCAGGTTGATGGAATGCTAAGAATAGAGACAAAATTTCAGAATACTGGGGAATAGAAGATAAGGCGATTTAGCCAGAGAACAAACAAGATGGTCCAAGTCTTTTTGAAAGCATAGGACGTGTTGGAAGGAAGAGAACCAGATGAGTAGTAGTTGGAGTTTGCTGAAAGCAAAGATCCTAAGAGAGAGGCTGAAATGGAGCATATGATAGAAAAGTCTGGTGCCTTCAGAGTCCTTTGGTTTCATTTCTGAGAAATCTTTGCCAAGATCCATGTCATAATGATTTTACGTTTGTTTATTTATTCTTGAAAAGTTACAGTTCTTAATCTTATTGCAATAACATAAAAAAAGCTTAAGCACAACAATAAATAAGTCTTTAGGGAAGATGAATCTTAATACTTTAAGAATAATTAGAATTTTGAGTTGCTTTTGATATATATGACAATATTCCAATTTCTCTTTCTTTCCTTCCTTCCTTCCTTTCTTTCTTTCTTTCTTTCTTTCTTTCTTTCTTTCTTTCTTTCTTTCTTTCTCTCTTCCATCTATGTAGATTTCCATGATTTCTAACATTCTTTGCTGAAGCCTCTGTCCTTGTCCATTCTGTGTTCTTGGAAACAGAACACAGAAGAGAGAAGTCTTTTTTAAATTTTTATAGAATAAAGTCTCATTTTTTTATCCATGTATCCCCTTGTTCAAACGCCCTTCCCCATCTCATCCCCTCC
This sequence comes from Sigmodon hispidus, assembly GCA_004025045.1. Taxonomy (NCBI): domain Eukaryota; kingdom Metazoa; phylum Chordata; class Mammalia; order Rodentia; family Cricetidae; genus Sigmodon; species Sigmodon hispidus. Next base: position 61,951 of record PVIH01004707.1, on the reverse strand, counting down.
CCAGAAAGGGCAGGAGGTCCCAAGGTGGATTAGTTCAGCAACCACTTCTGGCAAGTCTGATTTCCTCATTCTAATATCAAGACTGGGTTAGGTGTTCCTGGAGGGAATGGGCTCCAAGGTGCCAATCCAAAGTGCTTCAGATCCCAAGCTGTTCAGTGGTTGTGGTTTGCAGCTTGAGTGTTCTTTGCTTTTTGTTTAAAGTACACTAATGAGTGAGTACATCCCCTGTTCATCTCTCTGGGTTTGTGATACCTCACTCAGGAGGATATTCTTCAAATCCATCCATTTGCCTACAAATTTTAGGATATTATTCTTTTTTTACTGCTACGTAGTACTGTGTTGTGTAGATGTACAACAGTTTATTAATCCATTCTTCAGTTGAGGGTTATTTCCAGGTTCTTGCTATTACAAATAAAGCCGTTGTGAACATAGTTGAGCTAATGCTTTTGGAGTATGAATGTGCATCTTTAGGGTGTATACCAATAGTGGGATTGCTTGATCCTTGGGGAAATTGATTTCCAGTTTTCTGAGAAACTGCCATACTGCAATCCTTCTCAAAGCCTGATTGGTAATATATACATCACATGATTTGGGGGTGCCTTTTTATGTACCATTAGTCAGCACAACTTAACAGTAATATATTAGGCAATATATGTACGTATGAAGTGAGAGAAATAGAAGAATAAACAAAGCAAGTGAGTATACAATTTTCTAGAGAAGACATTAAAAAATGACCAACATGCTTTTAAAATAAATTTAGCAGCATCTACTCATGAGGGAAATATAAATCAATTTTTATTGCATTATCACCTTATAACTATCAATACTGTTATCAGTTTTTAAAAAGTGATGGCAAGAATATACAAGACTCAGAGCACTGTGCATTGTTGGTGGGAAAGAAAAATGCTACACTTTCTATGGTTAAGAATCTGGAGTCTCTCTCTCTCTTTTTTTTTTGTAGTTTTTCTTTTTTCCTTCTTTATTTTGTATTTAACAAAAAAACAGTAACATGAATTTAAAATGAGGAAAAGTTAACAATAACTATGAACAGGATAAGAATCATAAGCATGGCTTATCAAGGGTGGTAATGCAAATAAGATTGCTACACATATATTTACTATGTGTTCAGCTTTCCCTCTGAAATTTTTTTTCCCATCTCTGTATATCCTTATTCAAGGTCCCTTCCCCTTCCCACCACATCTTGACATTTCTCTTCTCTGCAACTCCCCATTCCCTCCCTGGGCAGGGAGCAGACAGTCCTATGGTCCCACTGACCCAATAATGGTTGGATCAGTCTCCACTCCTGGCCAAATCCAGTTTTGTCCCCCCTCCCTCAAAAATGAGTCTGGTATTCCTATAGTTGGAGTGGGGTTTGAAGGGTCAGTCCAGGGTGTTTCTGATCCCAAGCTGTTCAGTTGTTGTGGTTTGCTGCTTGAGCATGCTTGGCTTTTTTTCTTGTTTGTTTGTTTAGAGACCACTAGTGAGTGAGGAGTGAGTACATCCCCTGCTTATCTCTCTGAGTTTGTGATACTTCGCTCAGGAGGATATTCTCCAAACCCATCCATTTGCCTGTGAATTTTAGGATATCATTTTTTTCTTACTGCTGAGTAGTATTCCATTGTGTAGATGTACCACAGTTTGTTAATCCATTCTTCAGTAGAGGGACATCTAGGTGGTTTCCAGGTTCTTGCTATTACAAATAATGCTGCTATGAACATAGTTGAGCTAATACCTTTGGAGTGTGAATGTGCCTCTTTAGGGTATACACCCAGAAGTGGTATTGCTGGGTCCTTGGGGAGATTGATTCTCAATTTTCTGAGAAACCTCCATATTGCATTCCAAAGTGGCTGAACAAGCTTACACTCCCACAAACAATGGAGGAGTGTTCCCCTTGCTCCGCATCCTCTCCAGCATAGGCTGTCATCTGTGCCTTTTATCTTAGCCAATCTAAGAGGTTTTAGGTGGTATCTCAAAGTTGTTTTGATTTGCATTTCTCTGATGGCTAAAGATGAAAAGCACTTTTTCGGGTGCCTTTCAGCCATTCGTAGTTCCTCTGCTGAGAATTCCCTTTTTAGATCTGAACCCCGTTTTTTGATAGGGTTATTCAAGGTTTTGGGATCTAAATTCTTGAGCTCTTTATATATCTTAGAGATCAGTCCTCTATCACTTTTAGGGTTGGTGAAAATCTTTTCCCACTGTAGGCTGGCGTTTTGTCCTATTGACAGTGTCCTTGGCTTTGCAGAAGCTTCCCAGCTTCATGAGATCCCACTTATTGATTGTTGGTCTTAGTGCCTGTGCTACTGGTGTTATATTTAGGAAGTGGTGGCCTGTGCCAATTTGTAGAAGTGTATTTCCCACTTTCTCTTCTATCAAGTTCAAAGTGGCTGGGTTTAAGTTGAGGTCTTTGATCCACTTGGATTTGAGTTTTGTGCAGGGTGACAGGCTCGGATCTATTTGCATTTTTCTACACAGTTCCATCCAGCTATGCCAACACCATTTGTTAAATATACTATCTTTTTTCCATTGATTGTTTTGGGCCTCTTTGTCAAAGATCAGAAGAATCTGGAGTCTCTTATATAAATTAAAAGTAGAATTATCAGATAATCTAAAAAATCTACTTTTGGATATTTATCTAAAGGAATTTAAATCAGGAATTTGGATGATCTCTAATTCCTATTAACATTCTAATATTCAGAACCATTTACAATAGTCAAGATATGGAAAGAATGTCTTGGCTACTAGACAGATTAACTGATAAACTATGACACATACATTAATATTACTCATCCCCAAGAAAAAGGATATACCGACATATATGGAACATATGAAGCTTAAAGGAATTATGAGAGAGGAAATAATTTGTTCACAGAAAACAAAATGCTACATGATCTCACTAACATGTACCTAAAATTGTCAAATAAGAGATTAGAATTGTGTTCTCAGGGTCTGTACTGAGAAGTAGAGTTGTTAAAAACAGGCATATGTTCAAGAAATCTCTGTACAGTATCATCACTGTTCTTGACAATACTTTATCATCTCCTCAAAACTTTAAGAGGGTAATATCATGCTGTGTTGTTATTATGGTAACACACAATAAAAGAAAATCAAACACTGTAAAAAAAAAGCAAATAAGTCTTTGGGGAAAAAGGCCTTAATATTTATATGGTAATTGGAGAGGAAAGAAAAGCTTTGTGAATATCCAAATAATAACAGTTAGATTAATTACTTCACAGAAGCTTCCCTTTTTAACTTTATTTTTTGATTTGATAACAGAAACTTTTTTAGTACCCCCACAGCCTTACTGACAGTTAACCATTGGTTTTAAGTCCATAGTTAGAGGAAATAAGAAAATTAATATTATTTTGGACTTGGTAGCATTCATTAATCTTTTCAAGTCATATCAGCGAAGGACTTTATAAAAATCTATGATTGGATCATATAACAAGTATCCAGACCATTGTTTTCTGATGTGATGACAAGATATCTCATTCACCATTCTTTTTGTGGTATGGCTGCAATATAAAAAGTATATCCATAACTAAATAGGATTACTGATTTTATTTTGAGATATATTATGCTCTTATGATTTTACTTCCTTTATTAGCACCAAGAAACATAATTTCCTGGGCTAGTAGAGTTAAAATAAAATGGTTCCAGCTTTAAGTGCCCCATCCTGCTGGTAGCACTAAGGAACAAATTATCATTGGAATAGACAGGAATTTATCACTAATCTCCTTTTAAATCATAATAAGTCTTGAAGTATCTCATTTGAATATATCACATCATTGTACCATATTACATTGTTTTTGCACATATTATAGTTTTTATCCTGCTCCTAAGAAGATTATAATCTTTCTCTCTGGGTTCATGGCCACCCTGTCAGACATGACATTTCACAGGTTGTGTTTTTGTTTTTTTTTTAATCACTCTCAACTTTCTGTCCTGCTATCTAGACATAGATGCCAGTTTAGCAATTTTACACACACTTGATGCGTAGGTATAACTGTTCTTTTAGCCAGAAACTTCATCATTTCAGAGATCAAATATTAGCCACCTATACAGCTAGCTTTATGAGAGCTTGCTGTTGTTTTATGAACATGTATCTTGACAGGACAATTTGGTATAACCATTTAGACTTAGTAGCTAGGATTAAGATTCCAAAATAATAAAAACCTACACTAGATGACAATGAATCAGTCACCTCTAGGTTGTTGAATAAATAGATACCACAGGCTATGGTACTGGTAAGAGCTCGTGTGCCATAGCAAATTATTTGGCAAAAGTCATTCATGGTAACCCAGAAAGCAAGGCATGAGCCCATGGATGATTAATTCTCTGGAAAGTGAATGAATAAAGCTTAAATGTTTGGTATATTATTTATTCTTAGATGCTTTTAGGAATGTATAATAAAAATTTTTATTGAAGAAATACTTGGGAGGATTTTTGCTGGTGTCAGAAGGTAAAAATGCTTTAGAATCTCAGAGTGACAAAGCATTTGCCAAGAACCTTTCACAATAGCCAAGCTGAAGAATACAGCCTCATCATAAAATCATATAATATTTGTATATTACCAAGAAAATATTTCCCAATATCTACAGAAAATGAGGTATGGGCTGGATACTTATTCTGGATGCTTAGACACCTTTTTGAAGTCACAAAGCAAAGTGTATTGGACAAGGTTTCTTGGAGGTGGGATTGACTGGTGCCCTGCAGAACTGACACTAGGATTTTTAGATTGTGGATCACGTGGTTGGTTTACAAAGTTTCCAGATTTTTGACACTGTATCACCTGAAAACTCTGTAAGTCAACTATTTAATGCCCCCCCCCAAAGCATATATTTCAGCTTCCAGCTCAAACTTCCCATGTAGATACCGTAGAAGGACTCTTCTCAAATATGTAGCCATAAAGTTAGAAGGGTAATGGACAGAGAAGTTCTTGGTGGAGAGCAGGGCATGATAAACCTGTGGATTTTCTCTATAGCTAGGGATTCTTTATTTCTCAACAACCAGGATTTATTCTTCACTATAGTCAGGTTTGGGTTTGCAAGTCTCTTTTAAGAAATTGCAGTGTAGTTCTGTTCTTCTTTCACAGTTACATGACATGAAGGAAAACTACATTTTTTTTGAAAGAAAGAAAGATTCCTGGGGCTGGAGAGATGGTTCATGGGGCTAGAGAGATGACTCAGAGGTTAAGAGCACTGCCTGTTCTTCCAGAGGTCCTGAATTCAATTCCCAGCAACCACATGGTGGCTCACAACCATCTATGATGACATCTGGTGCCCTCTTCTGTATACTATATGCATAAAAAATAAATAAAGAAAGAAAGAAAGAAAGAAAGAAAGCGCTTTTTTTTTTTTTTTTTTTTTTGGAAGATGCCAACCCAGCAGAGCATATTTGGAACTGGGTGAGCACTGTCACTCACTTAGAATTTCTAGAGGTTTGGGTAGAAGAAGTAGCCTGAAAAGAGCAGGGTGTCATTTGCTTTGGGAAAGGCTGTGTGGTAAAGGGTCTGCAAACTGTTAGGCATGACAAAGTAAGAGGCTGAATTTTATGTTACTGCCCATGCCTACTTTCTGTCTCTCTTTCCCCTTAGCTAGAGGCTCACTAACTAGAAAACTTCGTTTCTAAACTTTCTTGAAAACTCATAGTCATGTGACTAAATTCCCATCAGTAGATTGCCAGGACAAGTACTGTATGTCATCTCTATTATCTTGTCATAAACTTCTGTCTGGACTTGCACCACCCCCACCTTTCTTTACCTTTTAAAATAAAGGGACAACCTGGAAAACTTTGTAAGCAATAATTTGAAGACAATGTACTACTGTCTTACTAGCTTGGGACTAGGGTTAGGGTTAGAGTTGGGAACACTGGGAAGCTTAAAGAAAATGAGACCAACTGTTCATTGTGGAGGGTTATAGGAGAGATAGAAAAACATTCTTCCCTTCTTTGGATCAATGATTTTGGTGTCACTTGGCATAAAGTTAGAAAATAAGAAGACTTTAACATTTATTATGATTTAAATTAATATTTCATAAGTCTCCATCACCAATGCCATAGAATTTTGAAGGCAACAGTTATACTAGACTGTATCCCCAAAGAAGCCAGATGTACAGGAGAAATTAAACACACTTTCAAAGAGGAATGATAAAAGACTTAGAGACAGACAGAACTCATTTTATAAAGAGATAATTACATATGTATAATTTTTGGGATATTATTTAATATTTTATTATCAGAAACAGAGATATATGTAATCGGGGGTAGCTTGCTGAGGAAAAAGCCATTTTCATATTTATAATTTTTAATGATTGTCTAATACTGGGTCCTGGGAGCACTTGGGTTTCCCAGAATTCTTTTTATTTCAAGATGCTGAAAGACAAGCATTGAAAAGATGTGTTCCGACATCAAAAAAGTTTGTGGAATTCTCCATAAACCAAGTTGAATAGACTACTCACAGGAGTTTTGTTGTGCTTTTCTATATGGAAATCTAAAAGTGTTTCTCTAAGAGAGAACTCTTCCCCCATAGAATAAAACTAATACTCTGCATAATTTTATACAAGTCTGTTTAAACATGATAGTGAAGTCCTACTCACACAGAGTTAAAAGTACCTATCATGTTAATTTAACATTCCTCTCAGAAGTCTTGTGGGATCCTTTCCCTGAACCCTGGATGACAATACTTTTTTTGACTGATGTCTTAGCCCTTGCTTAGATACCATCTCTGCTCTATTACCATGGCTTACACTTTCTTGCAAGGGTAGAAGTTAATACAATTTGGCTTTTTGGACTTCTGAGATTGTGTCTGTCTGAGTTACTTCAAGTAGAACTAGCAAATTCACTAACCCTAAAGCACTATGTTGCACATATCAATGAACAATTGACACAGATTCATACTTAAATATTGGTGATGTGTCTGAGAAAAAAACTATCATTCTGGATGCTTCTATTTGATTTGTAGTCCCAGTTTTGCACGGCAAAACTGTGATTTGAATGAGAAAATGATGCAAGAATTCCACGGTTGACTGAAAGAAAGACATTATTAAAAGATTCTGTTGGGAAACTGATCAAGGAAAAGGCAAGTTTAGTTGCAAATTCCCTGGAAGGCTGTGGACTGCCCCAGTGATACTTCACACTGCCTAAAGCAGTCTTCTACATCCAAGAGCACAAGAGGAGGGCACTGAATATGTTTCCCAGATCTTAAGTTTAGTCAAAGACCACACCATAGGGGCTGGTATTTTAAATAGGTGAAAGGAATACTTACTACAGATAGGAATAAAAACAAACAAACAAGCAAACAAACAAACAAAAAACAACACAAAAATCTCATATTGCCCACTACAATTATAGTCACTCAAAAATAGTATAATTAATCCAGCGTACTAAAATGTAGGCTGAGCAAAAGGATAGATTGTCTTTGTATCAAAAATCCCTACCTCTGTATGGGCTTCCTGGGGGTCCAAGTCTTAACTAAGTATTCAGATGAGATCTACTACCCATCCGATGGTGACTTCAATATCAACATCTAAGATGGGAAAGTACATTTGTAAGATTTTAGATGAGAATTTTGTCTTCTTGTAAAATCTATGAATTCCAAATTCCAAAGCTTTGTTTAAACTGATAATGGATCCATAGTATTATTTATAAAATGAAATACATTATTAGTTGAGAATGTTAAAGATGCAGCTGTTTCCTTTAGTAAAGTGTCAGTATATCAACATATTTCAAATATACAGGAAAGTAGAAAGCTATAACCAACTTATTGTACTTGCCTATTAGGCTAAAAAGCAAGTTTATATATTATGCATTATACCAAGTGTTTAATGTTACTTTTCTAGCTGTTCTTGTGTTTGTTCTAAAACTCCATATATACAGAATAAAACTTAGTGTTATTAATTTACAATTTATACTTTTAACTCTAAATATGCATTTGAATTTGTTCATATGGCTCTTGTTAGATAAGCTTAGAAAGCTATTACCTACTCCACATTTTTTTAAGCATCATCTGTTTTTAAAGTAATACATTGATGAAAAAAATATATTTGTCCAAGTTTATTGCAGTAATTAAAGAAAGCTTAGAATGCATATCTAGAATTAAAATAACTGCATCCCCTTAATCTGTTTTAGATAAATCTGTTCTTCAAATGATTGTACAAATTTCCCCAGAGGTGTGTTTGTGTGGTATTTGTGCATGTGTGTGCACATATATACTTGTTTACATGCATGTATGTATAGGCCTAAGACTGATGGTAAGAACCTTTCTTGATTACTATTTAGCCTTATTCTTTGAGGCAGGTTTCTCTTGTCCAAGTACTGACCAAGTCTGACCCTGCTTAGCTTATGAGAATAGATGAGATGGGGCACGTTCAGGGTGCTATGGCCATAGACGAGGCAGGTTTCTCAATCCACCCCAGGCTAGTCTCACCAACTTGTTTGTTCTAGACATTCCATGACTTCAGTTTCTGAGGCAGGAATTGTAGGCAAGCCATGCCTACTCACCAGTTATAATAGGTCTGGGGATATGGATCCCTGTTACCTTGTTTGCTCAGTTGTTAATTTATATGTTCTTGCAAAACATAAGATTATCTAGCACTTTAACAGGTGAGTATGAAGTGATATTTTATTATTACTTTAGGTTTAATTCTTATTGTTTTTAAATATGTGCATTTTTCAGCATGTATGCTAAATATTTTGTTTTCCTTTTATGTGAGTCTGCGTGAATATGATTCAGCCAGTATTCTCATTTGTAAACATCACTGACTACCCATAAAACAAATTTAGTAGATAATTTGAAATGATTCATGTAGTCACTCAGAGGACTGGATTGTTAAATTTAGATGATTGCAACCAACATTAATGCATCATAACCACCACTAGGACCATTCTGTAATGAAATCACTCCATTAGCAGTTCTTGCCTATTTAGTTCTCCAACCTAGATTCTACAGTCTCCATACAGTGATAATGAACTGGACCCATATTCCTAAGGCTTTATAGAGAATTCTGAGAACCATAGCTCTTGATTCTGTTTGGAGGTGCAGGATCCCAAGAGTAGAAATTCTCCAAATGTAAGAAGGATGTTCATAAGCACACACATGATTATAAGCAACACAAATATCTACAAATACCCCTTGGCTGAAGTAACTTTATGACATGACCCATTTCTATTTTTAAATATCCCAACAATATTAAAATTAAGCATACTAAAATATTACTTCACAACATGTGGAAATTATCCCTTCTAGAAATAGAAATGAAAATCACTCTTTCTCAAAATCTTTTGCTATATTCAGAGTTCAAGATTTCTGGTTAACAATACTTTACAAGATCCACTGCCTTACTTATTCATAAATGTGAGTGTGTGTGTGTGTGTGTGTGTGTGTGTGTGTGTGTGTGTGTTTAACATAGCCTTATGAATCACAACTTTATTTGACATATGCACATAGAGTTGGTAAAATGATTTAGTGGGTAAAAGCACTTGCCTAGCAAGCCTGATATCTTTAATTTGATCCTTCAACTCATATGAACATGTCAGATTGGGTGGCATGCATCTGTCATTTCAGCACTCCTACAAAGAGATAGGAAAGAGAGACTTGAGTCAGCCAGTCTGGAGTACAAACAACAGTATGGCAGCAGAAAGGGCACAGGAGACTGCCCCAGCAAAGCAGAGGTCAAGAACAATCTTCTGAAAATTGTCTTCTAACCTTTACCTGCATGCATACCTCCCACAATAGTAATTGTAAAAAACAATGTTTGAGACATGTAACACAACATTATCTCTACACCTGCAACAGAACTATGTGACATCTACTTTCTGCTACACATTACTTCTACTCCTAAGTGATTATATGTGTGATGTGAGATCTTTACCCAAGGAAATGATAGGACTTAGTCTTTGGAGCTCTTAGCCTTTGTTAGTCTTGTTCACATGATGCTGCTATGGCTTCCTATTGTATTTTTAATAATAGTAGTTAAATTTAACCCCCAAGTTTAAGTTGCTTCACCTAGGGCTGGAGAAATGGCCCAGCTATTAAAGAATAGGCTCACAACCAAAAATATAAGGTGTTTCACCTGCTCTCATTATGAAGTGGACACACCACACACACACACACACACACACACACACACACACACACACACACACACACACTTTTTACTCATACCAAACCATCAGAAGTGAAGATGTATTTATCATAGTCTTTAAGATAACCTGCTTTGTGGAGGATATAAACTAACAGATTGGCTCATTTCAGTGAAGAGGAAAACTTTAAAAATGAAGCAAAACAAGGCTTAGGGAAGCAGCATGGTAGAGTGCTTCCCTATCATATATGAGCCTATGGGTTTGATCTCCAGGACTGCATAAACATGGCATTGTGACACATAGCTTTTTTTCTAGTACTCAAAGATATATGCATGGAGATCAGAAGTTCAAGGTCATTCTTGGCTACATAGAAAACTGTCTAGGTTATAGGAGACCCTGTAATTTAGCATAACTTTGTGTTTCTCTCACACCTATTGGCTTAAGATCATCCACCAGTGAATGGGATATATCATTATGTTACAATGAAAAGAAGCACATTTAGAAACAACTTTTGTGATATTCTAAGAGCCAATGATAGTCTACTTGGTAAATGAAGATTCCCTACTCTAAGACAACACTTTCAGAACCTTGTTATTGATTAATGAGGTTCTAATTATATAAAATATCACACTCAAATTCTATTTCCCTAAAGAATTCACTACCTCCTCTTGTAAGAGCACTTTATCTTTCTCTAAAATTGAAATGTCTAGAACCACTAAAATCACCCCTCCCATCCCAAAGAAAATGTCTGATTATTGGGTACAATAATGAGTGATGAAATTATGATTTCTACCCCTGGTTCTCAGTGGCTTATATGTGAGGTTGAGAGAATCCTTACCATATTCACATCTTGTGGGAGTCAGATTCTGCAAGGTGGTATTTATCAGTTGGTGAGAAACTTAGTGTTAATTGATATCATGTTATGGTTTAAGCCCAGTCCATAGCAAATGATAGTACACATGGCACAAACTATGAATGTAAGACTTCAGTTTAGTCATTGTGCTTTGTCTTCTAAAAAAGACAATCTTTCTTCTTTTTTGGTACTGTAATATAAAATGCTAGATTGAAAATAAAAGCATTTGTCTTAGGTCAGAGCAGGGAAACAAACTTTTAGATTTCCGGGTATATAAGGTATTTAAAATGTGTCCTCAGGGCAGCTCTTATAAGGAGCAAGGAAGAGTATAGTTGAGGAAGATTTAACTGTACTGAAGTTGCAATAAGAGATTCAGTCTCTTTGTCAGAGAGCTCAGGGGTCAAGATAGCCCCCCAACATATGTCTGTGCCTCAGTGGTACTCCTGAAGAGGCTATAATAGCATCAAACATAGTGCTGAGCCTCAGTGACAATGCCACTTCAACCCAACAGTAGCAGCTACTACACTGTAGAGATTTAGGTTCAGGCAGAGCATCTCCTTTTATCAAGGGACAATTCTCAAAAAGTCTGATACCAGGGGGCCCTCCATGGGCTTCTCTCTGCTGCCAACAATAGGCACACTCAACTATAAAGAAGTCATATTCTCCATAGTGGTAGGAAGTCCACCTCAGTTAGGACATTTGTTATGTCCATCTTGTCTACTTGGAAAATCTATTAAACTGATTTTTTTATCTCTTGTTCTTTATTAATACATTGCACTGAATTCTTTTCTGCTTTTGCACCAGCCTCACATTTTCAAGAAAATCTTTTCTTTGGCAAGATTAAATCTAGACACACTGCTAGATTTGATTTGCCAATATTGTATTAGGATTTTTTCATCTATGTTCATAAGTATGATCGGCCTATAATTATCTACTTCTCTACTTATCTAATTTTGGTGTCAAGATTAAATCAGTCTCACAAAAAAGAAGTTGAATGTTTTTTCAACCTCTTTTTCTATTCTCTGAAACTGGTTTAAAAGATTTTTTCTTCACAGCAATTTAGAGAAAAATTTCTAGTAAAATCCGTTTACGAGTTCTCCTCTTCTGCTGTTTGACACCCTACTTTCCTGGCCATCTCCCCAGTTTCTGAAATCCGATGGACACAAAGATTGCCTTTGCTATGCACAGAGCATCTGCCTATAGTGAGTTTTGAATTAGGCTCTTTCTTCTGCTAGTGTTGTCCAGTCTCATGCATCCTAATGCTACCTTCCCAGCAAGTAAGACTAGTCTAACATGTCAAAGATCTCAAGCAAACCACTTGCTCACACTTAACCTTATTTCCCCAATTTCCTCAGCCAGCCCTAGGTTTTCCTTTAGTAGTCCCCTTGAACCAATCACCTTTTTGCCACCACCCCACTGCCCCTATTACCACCACCACCATCATCCTGTCACCTTGTGACATATAGAACAATTTATTCACACTTCATAGCTTATTCTCTACTCTTATTAGAATTGCAAACCCATTAGCAGAGAGCATATTGATTCATTCATGGACAAATCTAAGTGCTTAGAACAGTGTTGGAAACATATTAGGCCCTCAACATATACTTGTGAAATAGATGATTATAGAATGGTTGTTGGTGATAGATTTTATGAAGAAATAGGATGATGGGATTTTGATATCAAGTTAATTTCTTCAACAGTTCTTGATTTGTAAGTTCTTTCTTCCCATTAAATTGCCACTGTTCTATATTGAGAATTTTATTGACAAACTTTCATATTAATTGAACAATAATTTAAGGTCCTTTGTATATGTCTATCATTTTCATCATTGGTTTGCTTCTATTGCTCAGCTGTCTGTCTCTTTTCTTGAATCCACTTTAGCACATCACAGTAGTTTGAGAATCAGGTTCATATTTTCTGAGGTCCTTGAATTTTCTCTACTCCATTCATTTATGCTTTTATTCAAATTGTTTTTCTTCATGCTTTGGAGTCATACTCTTTCTCTTTCTCAGATTCTTGGATGGAATTTGCAACTTATTCATTTTTAGTCACACTTTAAAAAATTTTTTTTTCTAATACTATAATGGACCTAGTTTAACTTCATCTCTATCCCCTGAGAGTTTGTGTACTTTATTCTTGTCATCTGGCTCTAAATATTTTGTAATTTTATTGTATTTCTTCTTCTTTCCACTAGGTATTTAGTAACAGTTTCCCTTTTAACATATACATGACTTTTGGAGGACTATCATTTTCTTCATATTCCTAATTTTTTATGTATTGTAAATCAATTGGGTAGCATATGGTAGCAATTATTAGGAATGTGGTAAGAGTTAATTTGTGGTTTAGGACTAAAAAATTATGGTACGAAATTCTTTTCTATTTTTGTGTATCAGCAAGTTTTACTTAACCCCAAGTCTTGAATAAAAGTTGAGTGATAGACCTTTAGGACTGGAAAGGCATGCTTTTGTTCTAGCATCAAGTATTAGTAAGTCTGCTGTGTCTTTCATTGTTGTGCTGTGTGGCTAAGGTGATTGGTCTTATTCTTGCCCTTTATGACTTTTTCTTTGTTCTCAAAGCTTTGAAACTTTACCCAAAAGTGTTTGCATGTGGATTTATGTTTATTCATCCCCAGAGCTTTCTTGTCTACTTTTACATTATTAATGTAATGTTTTTGAATACCATCTAATTTTCCCATGAAATATTTTAGCATGTTAATCATCCATTTCAAAATCCAGAATCATTGTCATGGCAGAGTCTGGTTCTGATTATTTTCTTTCTGATGAAACTGTGTATCTGTGAAACTGTGTGTGCATTCATTTATGTATGCAAGTGTGTGTGTGTGTATGTGTGGTGTGTGTATGTGGTGTGTGTGTGTGGTGTGTATGTATGAATGCAGATGTGTGTATATGTGAATGTGTATGCACACAAGGATATGTGCATATTGTCTCCATGTTTCTTTTATACTTTTATTTTCTGATGGTAGACAGGTATGATGTCTGCTATATTAGATCCTAGTAACTGTGGTATACAACTCTACTGTGAGATTTTTATGCTAATATGGCAAGGAGCTGGGTTGTGTTCAATGTTTGCTCTTGCTGCAGGTGGCAGACATTCAAATTACTCCTATGTCCTTGTTTTTTTTTGTCTTCTCTCTTGACTTTGGGATTTACTGTGCACTCCTTCTCAGATGGAATCTGTGTCTCACAGCTTGTTCAGTGTAATCCACTGCTGTTATTCTCAAGAGCTACTGATATGGTGGCAAAGTGCACGTGCCGGGGATGCTATGATATTATGATTAAATTTCAGCTTTTCAATGTGACGGGGACCCTAGGATGTGTTCTTTGCAGTATTCTTTGGCTCCCTTTCTTAGGTGAGATGGAATGAATATAAAAAAGTAGGGTGTCAGAAATGTCTGTCTCGTATGTAAAGTATTTGCTCATGGGAGATGGCATCCTTTTGGGGGAGTAGGTTTTGATTGTATAAAATATTCTAGTTGCATTAAATTGAGTAATTTATCTCTCTTTCCCCATATAGACCCCAAATCCATCTTTGCTGTTAGCATATGGTGATATTCCTGGCTGGCCATATGGTAAAGTCCCCAAGCCTGCCCCCATCAGCAGATTGTCAGTCTCACTTTTAGCTACACTTAGTCTCAGTCTTTAAGAGTACCACTTATATATTCTTAAAGTGTAGAGACATGACCCATCCCTAGGGAGATAGGACTTCTTGTCTGGCTCTAGAATTGTTTTTCTAGACATCAGGGTACAGATATGCCTTCATCCTATAATGATTTTAAGAGAAGCAGTTAATTTTCTGCTCTGTTCAGTTTCTCTTGTCATACAGGCAGGACTGACAACTTCTGAGTTCCCCATGTCAGAGCAGATAATCTTTTGTCATTTTGAATTCATTGTTCTCCAAGACATTGGTGGGCTGTGTGTTTTAAGTTAAATGCACATTATAGGAGATGAAAACCCAACTCAAACACCAAATCTTCTTAACTTTCAGTTTGCTGGAGGTTTTACATTACCCCACTGGATTATTTCATTTTAAACTAGAATTGCTTTTAAAATATAATTGTCTCAAATTATATAATCAAACCTGTATCTTCTGTCAGAAGAGGATGTTTAAATCTGAACCTACTAGGTTTGGGACATAGATGCTTAGTTTAACGTTAATATTTGCTTTTTGGGACATTTATTGTAAATAATCCTAATATACAAAGTGCATCAAATACCTGTTAAAACACTTTATGGCAACGAATAGCCTCTACATTATAGAAAAATGTTTTTAATAATTATGATCAAGTCAAAAGGATCTGTTTCAGTTACAAGATTATAACACATTACCTTATACACTATCTTCAAATTAGTATTTCACAGAAATGCAAATTCTATATTTTGTTCTAGAGAAGTGATTCTTTATGTAGCTTTAATTCTTAAAAATTTACAGATATTTCTAGAATTAACCAATAAAATATATTTATGCCTGATAGAATTTACTGAGTGGCAGATTTTTGAAGGTGAAATAAAAAGCAACCATGTTTACACTTATGTGTATGTGTGTTCAAATAATAATTATATGTCAGGCATTGATACACACACACAAAAAAAAATAAAAAGCAGGCAGAACCTTTTTAAATCCTTTGCATGTGCATCATAAAATGATTAGAAGCTGCATACTTTTCCTGATGGAAAAGTGATTTAGAGCTTTGAGTTCTTCAGTTTTTACTTGGATTTAAAATGGTCCAGGTGCTTTTTGTCTATCTACATTTCTAGATTCACAGGCCAAAAAAGGGAATAAGAAAAGTCAAACTTGGAAGCTTTGAATATGAGTTTTTTAAAATCATTTTTCTATAAGTAATTTCACAAAGAAACAAAATGATGTCTTGATGGATAAAATGAGTACACACTTAAAATAATCGGTGTGCTTATAGAGTCTTTTCCTTAGATCTGAATTACAACCAAGAAAAATGTTTGATTTCCCTTAAAGACAGAAAATCATAGGAATGGAAATGTTTCATTTGGCTGCTCTGTCTGAGCCAAAAATGTTGTGGAAGCTCATGTAGGAGCCTGGGACTTTGACCCATAATGCCTTCCCTTGCATTCCAGACTAAGCTTTGCCTCTAAGAGCTGCCTAAACTCTTCAGTGTCCTCCTGGGATTATTGACCTGTGGCTGACACCTCAGGACTCTTCTGCCTCATGTGCTATTTTGATCAAATGCATAGAAATTTCACCTAAGAACATGGAAATGAGAAGGCGCTGTCCTTCAATCCTCTCGGCCTTATGAACTCTCCAGGGCATTTTGCTATATGTATGTTAAGGGGCAAAGGAAAAGTCCATGTGGAGCCATGCAGTCTCCTACTTCTTTGCTTTCTTTCTGTCTCTGACTTCTTGGAGTGCTCAACAGTTAAGGCTGGCTGACTTGAACTTCAACCTGAAGCTTATAAAGGCATCTGTGGGCAAATTAGAGGAACTTGTTCATCCTGCCAAGTGCATTGTTGCTATATGAGCCAGCTAGGGAAGGAAAATGGTGCTTCATTCTTTAAATGTCTGCCTTTTCAGTCCAATACCAACTGCTGCTGTTATTTTCTCTATAATTTACTTTGGTAAGGCTACATAATAGAATATATATCATATAAAAAGTAAGAAAACTGGAAAGTTCCCTGACAGTGACACCTCACAGCCCAATGCTGGGGAAAAAAAGATCCTTATATGATGAACATTGTGCATTTCACAAAAATTGCTTCTTTAGTTCCTTAAGCTTAACTGGCAGGCAGAGTATTTTATTTCATTTCATGTAGTGACTGATTGCTTGGGGCATCATACTCCTTTACAAGTCATGCCTTTACTGACTTTCAGGAATTGCATTCTGTGTGTGCAATGATCTGGAAGCTATTTGAGAGGAAGGAGAATAATATTACATATATGTTATAGAGAAGTGTCAAACCCTAGCGCCGTTTCCCAAGTCTTGATTCTAACAGCACTGATTCAATAAGAATATGCTTATGCAAATGGATGGATTTGGAGAATATCCTCCTGAGCGAGGTATCACAATCTCAGAGAGATAAGCAGGGGATGTACTCACTCACTAGTGGTCTCTAAACAAACAAACAAGAAAAAAAGCCAAGCATGCCCAAGCGGCAAACCACTACCACTGAACAGCCTGGGACCAGAAGCAACTTGAACTGACCCTTCGAACCCCACTCCAACTATAGGAACACCAGACTTACTCTTGAGGGAGGGGGGACAAAACTGGATTTGGCCAGGAGTGGAGACTGATCCAAGCATTATTGTGTCAGTGGGACCATAGGACTCTCCGCTCCCTGCCCAGGGAGGGGATAGGGAGTTGCGGAGAAGAAAAATGACAAGATGTAGTGGGAGGGGGAAGGGACCTTGAATAAGGATATACAGGGATGGGAAAAAAAATTTCAGAGGGAAAGCTGAACACAAAGTAAATATATGTGTAGCCATCTTATTTGCATTACCACCGTTGATAAGCCATGCTTATGATTCTTATCCTCTTTATAGTCATTGTTAATTTTTCCTCATTTTAAATTTATGTAACTGTTTTTTTGTTAAATACAAAATAAAGAAGGAAAAAAAAGAATATGCCTATGTTATTAATTTTTATTACCTTAGTTCCCAATTTATAGATGTTTTAAACAACTTCTTTGAATATTTCACTCATTGTGTATTAGGTGATTGAAAGAGACAATTAATTTTTTTTAAAATGCATTCTGAAGCCTCTACAGGGCTTCTTGCCAAATGTCCTCATAGTCACTAAATGAATTAAAGAAGATATTCAATGTTGAATAGAGAATGCATTAAAACATATTAATCCATAAAAATTATCTGTGTGTGATGAGAAAACTGGCAGCTTAGTAGTGCTCAGCTTGGAGGGATCAAAGGAAACAGAAAAGAGACAGGTTAAAGGCTACTTGGCTGTTGACTGTAGTAGTATAGGTCTAATTAATTTATTGACATAATTAACAGAGTTATTACTAACATTTCAAAATAGTCATCAAGTGAGTATTCATATATACTGTTTGACTGAGCTCAAAAGAACCCTGTACTTATCATAATTGAGTTAATAGTGCTAGGATAGCAACATAGACTATAGGGGCCATAGCAACAGACTGAAAGTCACCAATTTATTGTCTCACCATAGCAAAATGTCTAAGATTTTGACATCTCACCAAACAGCATCTACACAATAGAAATCACTGTGATAATCAGAGTTGACTTTTTCTCTTGTTAATTTTAGCATTTGTGAAAGTATAGGCTAAATCGCTTAATGGTTTATGAAAATGAAACAGGGGATCCTAAAATAATAAAATAAAATAAACATAACCTTTTCAAAGCAAGTTTCTTCATATCTTTGCTCCTACACACACAGAGATTTTAAAAGAATTAAATTTCACATTCTATGAACATTCTAGAATACATAGAATAATGTATAGGGGAAAATCTCAACTCATCAAAATTGCGAAATTGCAAAAATTATTCTCTTTCCATTAATTATCTCTTACTGCTGTTTGCTTTAATCTTGTGTACTTTTGTTTATCTGGTGAAGATACGGACTTTTCTTTAATCAAAACAAATGGATTTTATGCTTAATACAGCTGTGTATATTGTGCTTCAGTAAAATTTGCAAACAAACTCAAATATTAATAGAGACATTTTTAAAGGAAAAGTTCAGACATCAAAAAATAAATGAGATAATTTCAATAGATATATTCTTCAGCATATATTTCCTACACAGGAAGAAGAAATATATCTTAGAAATTTTGGAATTTTGAGATTGACAGGTAGCCAGATACTGTTGTTGGTTTTAGCAGGGATTGGGCCTGTTGGTGCTTATTTTTGTGGTAGGAGTTAAGTGATTTCTGTGGCAGCCTGGAAACAGAACATGTTCAGCCTAGTGGAATATGTGTTCAGTCAGGAAATCAAGAAGTTATTTTCCCAAGGCTGTTTTTACAAGGCTCTTACTCACTCTCTCTCTCTCTCTCTCTGGATCCTTTAGATTCTGATGAGATCTATGTCATTTGCGCATAATATACATGGACAAGAACACTTGCATAAACATTTTATTTATCATGTACTCATAGTTTGCCTGACAATTTTCCAAACCATGTCTTTACTCATTTAATTAGCCCACATTATACCCCTAACAACCTTATAAATTAAGTAGAATCTCTATTTTGACAGTGGAAAAGCTGAGGCAAAGAGAGATGTCACAGGCACTGAGGTTCACTGTGGAGCCTGAGATCAGAACAAGGTACAGCGTGCTTTTACTTCCTATGCACATAGCTTCTGTGCTAAAGCCTAGAAGCAAGGTTGTTCTCAATCTGAACATAAAACCCAGCATCACTCTAGTGCCCTTCTCCTAACTGAGGCTTAAGACATATAAAAGACTGGAAGATGAATGTCAATGTACTAATTAGGAGGCAACAGTGGAGAAGGTACCCCAGAACAGGTAAATCCCAATGTATTGGTTACACAGTTTGATCTAGAATTCCTCCAGATTTCTCTATATTCTTATTTCAAAGCTATGGACCCAAAACTTTCAGTATAATGCCGTGGATCCATTCAGAATGACTTTACATGTGTTGCCTTTCTATATCTTAACCTGAAAAAAGTTCCAGTATGTTTTGACACAAGGAAATGTTATAGAGCATATAAACCTTTTTTTTTTTTGGACTTTTCAGTGTTCTGGGGATGACTAAGGGAGGCTAATTTCTCCTTAGAGTATTACAGGAGATATATGGTGCAGTCATAGATGCAGAAGGAAGAAGATGGTCTGACCTATATCAGGACCTTGCTATGTAAAGTGGCCAGCTGAATGCTACAATCAGGGGTGTCTGGTTTTCAGGGATGAGCAGTAGAGGCTGCAGAATGCTTGCTATGTAAACTTGAGAACCTGGGTTTAATCCTGATGTATCTGAGTTAAAAGATAGCCCAGTGTAATCCCAGGGCTGGGGAGACAGAGATAGAAGGATCCCTGGAGCTTGTTAGCCAGACAGTTTACCCAAATTAGTGAGCTATAGATTCAATGAGAGACCTAGTAATAGCAAAAATAAATGGAGAGCGATTGAGAAGGACATAAAGGTTGGCCTTTGGACTTCACAAATACCTGTGCACAGATGTAAACATGCACACACACCTAGATGCACATACATACATATGCATAACACCTCCCATACACACATGAGGTGGACAATAGCTGGGAAGAACCTATCTTCCATTGAGTTTAGTTGGTTTGAGTTAGAGCTACCATGAAGTCCTAGAATACATATTCTAGTTTTTTATACATTGTCCAACCCAGGAACCTTTTACTCCCTTTCTGACCTGATCTAAACCTCAATTTTATTTTATAAAAGGTATCCACCTTAAAGTAGAGACTAGACATGGGGTTTCTTTTATCCACTTATCTCCAGATAAGTTTCGAATTTCTTTCCATGAAATGAAGGCATTCTACAAGAGCGGTTTGTTTAATATAAACTAACTCAACACATATGTAAACCAAAGCTTTTGCAAGCAACCCTATCTATGTATAAAACATGTGCATTTTTCTGTACTCCTTCCAATTCAATCCTCAGTCTTTTCCTATCAGAGACTACTATTTTTCTAATGCTTTTCTTATAACCTTAGTATAGTTTTCTCTATTCTAAGTCATCATCTAAATGAGACAATATGTGACTCTTTATTTACTGCAATGATTTTTATAAGGTAGTGTTGTATTGTCCATTGTTTGTCCCACCTTACTGTAAATAGTATTCCATTCTATGAATATAGCATCATGTCTTTATGGAGGTTTGGGTTATTAAAAAAAACAGGCTGCTTTACAAATTTTTGTATGAGTCTTTAATGGGTATATATTTTTATTTCTATAAGGATTGCTGATATACACAGAAATTGGTTTCGTAGCATAAATAGGACATGTAAATGAACTGGGAATTAGATATTCCTGGACAGAAGGGTGGCATGAGAAAAATGCACAGTGTCTCAGAGGCATCAAAATCAAATCAGGCTGAAAACATGACTCATATAAGAAGAAGGGGAAGAATTGTCAAAATGTGTCTCAAAGACCATTCTGGGTCTACTTCCTGGAGTAAATTCTTATCTTGCTGCTTATTTTATTGGTGAATTTGAATATTGTGGGCACTCTTATCAGCCTAGAAAGAGTACTGTGACTATCTTTATTACACAGCCCCTCCAACATAACCATACTCACAAGGCTCCTCTAAAGATATTGCTAGACCTGGGTTATAGCCCTGAATAGCTTAAAGTTTCTTCTTTGTATGTCTGTTCATAGACATGCTTTAGAGCACTGCAGAAGATTCAGATTTGCTATCATTTGTCATGGTGCCAGGTCTTCATCTTTGTGCAGGTGATTGTTCAGTGCCTATGGAAGTACTTGTGTCTGCATGTGTGTGGAAGTTAGAGGGAAAACTTGGGTATTATTTTTAGGGATGTCCTCTACCTCTTTTAGATAGAGTCTGTTACTGGCCTTCAACTAACCAAGTGAACTTAGCTAGGGCCTGTGTGATGCAAGACTACTTTGTATCTACCTCCCATGTACTGGGGTTAGACTTTGTCACTTGTTTTCATTGGAACAAACTCAGTTCCTACAGCTTGAAAAGAAGCAAGGACTTTACCCATTGAATCATCTCTTCAACACATCTCCATCTCTTTATAAGATGTTTATTTAATCTTCTTTCAAGAAAGACTACTACCTTGCATATTACAGCTGCATCTGGAGCAGTGCCATATGCTAACTATTAGATTTTCTGAGGGTTATGAAGGAGAACGGGGCTAGCATTTGACGAAAAGTTCATATGCATGTTTTAAAAGCCATCAGTATACATTATCACAATGTGTACTGGAAAGATGAGCTGATTCATCCTTCTCTAAGCAGAAAGTGGGGATAGTCTTATATTCACACACTGTGAGTTCTCAATATTCCTTATATATTAAAATTGTTTCAGATCTCACTTTGTGTTTCTTCCAAGGCTTCTGTTTCATTTTCTGCTTGGTTTTTATTTGTGAGTATGTTTGTGTGTGTGTATGTGTATGTATACAACACCCCCACATACCCCATAACCCTCCACATATACATGTAACAGACTATGTGTCAGTTTCTCACCATTTAACTTTCTCAGTGCCAGATCATTACAACTCAAGAATAATTTATTGACTTCAGACTTATAACAAAATACATTGATAGCATAGCTCCCTCCTTATCCATTCATAATTTTTCTGTTTATAGGTGTTTGTGTACTTGTGTACATGTTTGAGTATGTGTATATATACATGCATACATACATATGGAAAATGTAGTGTTTATGTATATGTATGCATACATAAGTATATGCACATCATGTATATAAATTATATAAATATATAAACTTAGTCTTCCAAAGGCCATTTAATATTAGGACAAGTAGAAGTGGAGAAAGAATTAAAAACATGAAACCCAAAGACAAAATCAGACTGACTGACAGATCCCACAGATGGGTGGAAAGAGCACCAAGTACTGCTTAGTGACTTACAACCAACACAATTTCTAGAAAAAACATGTTGCAGATTCTGGACAGTTCATTGTTTTCTTTAGTCTTCTTTTGTCTGGAAGGTCAAGTCCTTTGCCTGAGGCCTGCTCTAGACCACCCTATTGACTAGCTTGGGCTTTTTTTGCATGGACTTTTGGTATCTTCTATCTCTGGCTCAGTTCTGTAATTCTCATGTAATCCTTTGTAATCAACATGCCTCTTCAAGATGTCTGTGCTTTTGAAGTGATCTTTAGTCACCTCTTCTATTTTCTAGCCCATAAAGACATTAGAAGAGAGGTTGTATTGGAGATCGTAATGCAATAACTTTGTACTTTTCCTATAGAACCTCTTAGAGTTGTACTTGGACAAATGCTTTCTGTTTCTGAGACAAGCACTACTTGATATTTCTACCTTTTCCAGATTCAGGCTCTTTGTGTAGCCCTCATTACACTCACTTTTAAGTTCCCGGGTTCTCCTTCTATGATACTTTTCTTGTTTGCTCCAAGTTCCTCTGAACCCTATGTGCAAAGGTAGATCTCTGATTCAGAGGTCCTCCTGAGCAAACTTGGCATAGAAAATTCCAAAGCTCACAAGCAACAAGATTACCCAAGATTTGAGGCTAAGTCTCATTGTTAATATTGTTGTTTAAGACACCTCCTTTTTGGGAATAATGGCAAAAGCATCAAAATTTTATGGACTCAGTTATGGATGCGTAGACCAGATGACAAGCTACATCTTCTTTCTGTGGTTGTTAGGATGTGGCATTTGCAGCCTGTGGTAGACTTGTGGTTTGAGTGCAGGTTGACCTGGATGTCATCTGCTGTTTCAAGGTCATTCCCTCTTTTAAGCCACCAGAGTTTGTTGGGCTAGCTTGATAATGTTCATTTTTGGAGGCTCTCTGACTTTGTTTTAGAGAATTTCTGGGAATGGATTGTTCAGTATTCTGTAAGACTGACTTTATAATTTTGGAACAATAGCTGACCTGAAATTGATGTTTGACTATGAACCATGAATTTGTTATCATTTTTTTCTCCAAACAGTTGCTTCTAATTATGCCCCTTTGATGTTTGCACCTCTCAAATATCTTGAAACCAAGATCATTTCCATTTCTCACACTTTCAACAGTATTAACATAAGCTGAACAAAATGCAATCCTTTTGGGCCTTTTTGGTTTGTCAGGCCCTTGCTGCTTTCATAGTTGTTGTTTGCTCTTTTCTTCAGCTTTCTCTCCTCAGCTGGCAGCGTTCCTAGCACTGAAAAAAATCTCACCTTGTACCTTACATAGTGGGAGCCAAAACTGGGCTGTATGTGTTGTTTGGGAAGGGCCTTGAGACAGCAGTTAAGCCCTTCTAGAAGCTGAGTGTCTGAGCCTTGTCAGAAGTGTCGTTTTGAATGTCACTAGGGAAATTAGAGTTTTGTCTTTTGCTGCTTTTATTTGTATCCTCCCATTTCTTTCACAAAACTGAACATGGGAAGAAGCCTATGGTTTTGCACCTTTTATATAAGCTTTTTGGTGATTAAAACCCTAGGGTGTTGAGTTAGTGTAAATGTGAAGAATGTGTACCTTGAATACAGTAAGAGCTTTCTTCTTGAATTTTAAAAACATGGTGTTGGGTTTTGAATAATGCTGGGTTGGAAATCCTGTGAGGCTGGGGCCCATGCTGTGTGACATTGTCATTGCCAACTTGGCAGAGTCAATGCTTTCACATCTTTTCTGAGAAAGAGGGGAGAAGTGGCTTTCCTCTCACCTTCCAGAATCTTGAGAATTCAATAAAACAGTAGCTATGAATATGTGAGAGCCTGTCAAGGATGCCTTTTTATTGTGATGCTTTGACACCTGAGGTCTTGCTGATACTGGGAGGAACCATCTCTCCCATTTGGAGTTAATTCCTTAGGATGACAAATAGGTATCCCACCATAAAGTCTGCATTTTGCATACAAGTCCATCAACCAGAACTCGGGGTCTCAAGACCTCATGCAACAGGCTCTTACTCACAGGTTGAACCATTCCGTTATTCTATCACTGCAGGACCAGATATCAGCCAATTTGGATGGCTAGAAGCCTCTATACTTTACACCGTCTAGAACTTTGCAAGCTCATTCATCTCTAGTCTGCTTGGTTTTCCTGTCAAGGTCATTTCCCCATGGAAACCACATTACAGTGTTTGTGTTTCCCTCTCTACCTCTGCCTTCCTACCAATTGTCATACGTTACATGTGGAGCTACATGGCAGTTTGGCAGGATGTGCCTCCTACTTTGAAGGATCTATGAATATTAAATGTTTTCCTTCAATGAGGATCTGTGGGTTTTCCTACTGAAACAACTTCTACACTTTAAAGCAGAACATGAGTGATTCATTCAAAAATAGCTTTCCTCTAATCACTTTGAGTGTTCATAGCTGGTTATAGTCAATCAACAACTGATCAGCAGTGACGTTGACCAGATTTAGGAAGGAAGGGCCTGGCATGTGTTCTAAACCTGATGTCCAAAACAGGAAATCACTGAAATGTATTTTTGGCTATTGCAAGATTGGCAACATACCTTTTCCTGAATATTATGGTTCATCTATCTGTCTGCTTGAATTTTGTGATCATGTTAGTAAAAGGTAGGCAGAAATGTTATTTAACTGGTCTTTGTAGAAGAATTATGAATTATGTTGAATAATAAAAATCATATTTAGCCAAAGAAAAGAAATAGTCAGCCTTCCTTTGTGTCATATGGAATGAGTTTTATTCTCCTGTTATATGTCAATTTCTTTATCTCCAAATGTTTGCCTATGTGTCATCTCTTTTTTCATCATTTATTGGAGGTGCAGCACTGTATGCCTGTGGGAGTCGGAGGACATGTGACAAACTTCTTCCCCCCATGTGTGTGTTGTAGATGAAACTCGGTCCTGGTGGCAAGCATATTTACTCTCTTAACCACCTCACCTATCCTGTGTCATTTTTTATTTTTAACTTCAAGAGCAGAAAGTATCCTTAGTCCTCTCTCGTTTTCTGGTATCTAGGGCACACCAGTCGTTCAACAGTGTCCATGCACGGGAAACTCTTGTAAGAATGAAGCTATTTTTAAAGCATTTTAGAAGTATCCATTTGCTCTGTAAGTGCATAGTTCTGTATAGCTGTGCTGATTGCCAGCCCTCCCACCTTTCTCCAACACTACTTACAAGTCCAGTATAAAACCCACATTTCCAACATTGCCAAGAAGGTCTAGAGATAAAATGTAGCTTTTCTGCTTTGTCAATACCATCCAACTCACCTTACAAAAAGTTGTAAATTCATTTTATGCCACCTTGGGGAGGAAACAAAGGAGGAATCTAAAAACCTATCCATTTGTGAATAGTATTTTGGTGATTAAAACCAAACTTAGTAAGCATTCTGTGTCTCTTGCAGTGGGTATCAGCTGAGCCCATTGAATACCTCCTGAATTCTATCCTTAAACCCAGTTGCCATTATGCATATCTTCTATGTTATATTTTTAAATTGACTGAGAGAAGATATAGAAGTAAATGACACAGTGCTAGGATTTGAATGTGATGCTTGAACAAAAGCTATCATATTCACAAAGTGCAGCAGAGCGCGCATCCACTTATCTGCCTGTGCAAACTTATGAGGTTGATAAGAATGAAACGAGGCATTTTTTTTTTTTTTTCATGAGTTACTCTTCAGGGATTGTTCTAGCAGCCATAGAGGGGGCTGGCATTTGGGAAACAGAACTTTTGCACTGAATAAAACTGTGCTTCCAGAAGCCCTATCCACTATACTCCTCTCAAAATGGTTTTCTTTTTTTCTTCATGTCTGACTTTTACTACATTTACTAAATGGGCAAGAAAGTGAGGCACATTTAAGCACTGAACACTTTAACTTTTTAATACATTTATTTCTCTCTCTGTCTCTGTCTCTCTCTCTGTGTGTATACTTGTGGGACCCGGGGATTGGACTCAGATCATCAGGTTTGGTCATTCTTGAGCCATCTTATTGGCCTCAAGCATTGCATTCTTTAACAGTCTAGAACCTGCTAGTAGTTGGGAGAACTTTTTTTTTGAACACTTTTCTCTATTGAAGTGGCATATTATAATGGAAAATTTAATTCAGCTTTGAAATGTTTACTTTTTCTCCAAAATAAAAGTAATTTTAATAGTATAAAAAGTGTCAAAATATAATGATTAAAAAACCCAGAAAACTAAATAATTTAAAAGTGTGTGATGCAGCTATATATTTTAAGATTTTTTTTTACATTATGTGCAAGAGTGTTTTGGCTCTCTCCCTCTCCTTCTCCCTCCCTCCCTCCCTCCCTCCCTCCCTCCCTCTCTCTCTCTTTCTCTCTCTCTCTCTTTCTCTCTCTCTACACACACACACACACACACACACACACACACACACACACACACACACATTGATGAGATTAACCTGATTCAAATGTCCAGATGGTATGGGCTCAGCCACTGTAGGTGACATTTGTAAGTCAGCATTTCCCCACCAGATTTATATGCAATGGTGAAATGCAAGTGTTAAAAGAATGGGTGGGGGACTCTAGTGCTGAAGTCCATGTTATGGCTCTGCTTCTCCTTAGCCAAGTAATCCTAGATAGGCTGCTTTCTCTGACTGAACTCTTTCATGTTCCCAAAATATATAGTCCAAGAAACAATAATATAAAAACTTGGAGTCGGATATGTGGTTTAAATGCTGAAAGATCAGAGAGGTAAAGGAGCGACCCGCTAGAGAGACCACAGGAAGAAGCAGGCCTGAGCTCCTGTTTCTTCCCCTCCTCTATCCTTCCTTTGACCCAGCTATGTCACTGCCTATCTCCACCTCCCTAGTGTTGGGATCAAAGGCACTTGCCTTTAATTAAAATATATTAAAGTAGATTTAATACTTTATTTTTTATCATTTAATATAAATTTTTAGAAAGGTATTGATAATGTATAATGAAAATAAACATCTATAAACTTTTTTGGGGGAGTTTGAGTTATGGCTTTTTAAAGCTATTGATTGGAGGTGCTGGTAATTGTTGAGGAAACCTGAAGCTGGATCATTTTTAGTTAGTAGTCTTGAATCTGATGTGGCCACCTTTTGTATTAGGGTTATTTTAGAGGGTCTTTTATGGCCAAACTATATTAGCTTATAAAAAATCTATAGTTTTTATCTTTTGTGGAAACAAAAGACCTTTTTTTTTCAAATCACACATTTTTAAACTTAAATTTTAAAGACAACATAATTTTTAAAATATATATGTTGGATTAACTTAGTAGCCTTTATAATCAAATGTCTTTTTTAGTTAGCTTATTAACAGTTAAAAAATTAAACAAAAACTTAATACTAAACATAATTTAGACTCCTTGAATATTTTTTATTTTTATGTGGATTATTATATTTTTAAGGACTTTTTAATTTTATTTTTAATCATATATATAAACATTGTAATTTATTTAAATTTTTTCACTTGAATTCATTATATTGTGTATCTTTAATCATTTTTTAACTAGGAGAGTTTTTAAATCACTAAACTATAAAGTGTTATTTTGGCTGTTGCCTGTGCCCCACTTGGCTTTTTAGTATGGCAGAATCATGCATACCTCTCTAATTTGGGGGAGTAGTATTAAATATTGTGGAGTTATATTTTTAAGCTCATAAAACTTAAAAGCAGCTGCTTGGAGAAGCTTCTTTGTACGGAGGCTCATGAAAGAGACTGTAGAAATTGGCAATGTTGTTTATTTCATGGCAGTGCTGGCTGCATCTCTCAGACAGCTGCCAGAAGAGTTTTTGCATTGCTATTGGTATGAGACTGTAAGACCAGCATGACTTTGCTTTTGTGTGTTTAGAATTTTTTTTAAAAAAGACTTTTTTTTTATTGCTGCATGTTGGATGCCATTTATAGCCAGAAGTTTTAGGCCTGTCTAGACCTGCAGTCTTGCAGCTGTTTAGCCCCAAATAATCACACAAAGGTTTATATTAATTATAAGCTGCGTGGCTTATGGTTTAGCTCATTATTAGCTAGTTCTTTTATCTCAACTTATTGTTATTAATTTGTGAATTGCTACATGGCTCTGTGTTACTATCTGAGTTTTTTTTATATCTTGTTTTTTGGTGACATTGTCTCTGATTATGCTCTCCATATCCTTTAGGAATGTTTGGAATTTTTGCCTGGCTCTAAGATGCTTTGTCATAGGATAAAATAGTGCTCTTATTAATCAATAATAAAGCATATTTACAATGAAAAAAAGACATCTCATATCACTGGGATGAAAGACATGATATCTCAAGTTCTGGGATTAAAGGTGTGAGTTTCCACTACCTTATAGTGGGATTGTGTTCTGTTACATTGTAAGTAAGTGTCCCACCTACTGGTTTAATAAAAATACTGATTGGCCAAAGGCAGACAGGAAGTGTGGGTGTGGCTACAGACTAAGAAAACTTTGTGAACTGGAAGAACAGAGCAGAGATGCTGCAGAGAAGCTAAAGAGATACCATGGAGACAGCACGATGAGATATCAGCAGATGCAGAGGAAAGATGTTGAAATTCTGCTCTGAGAAAAGATGGCAAGCCACATGGCTGAACAACATAAGATAACTAATTAGTTTAAGAGCAAGAGCTAGCAAGCAATATGCCTGGTCCTTAGGACAATCAGCATAAAATTAATATAAGTGTGTGTGTTTCTGTGGAACTGCTACACATCATGACTACGTGACTATGGAATTTCAGATCTGTGGGTCACAACCTCAGGGCTGGGCCTGCAAGTCTGGGCCAGAACCCTCATACAACACTACCTGTTTCTGTTTCTCTTTTAGACTGTATTAATCCAGTCCAAGGCTTTGAAGCCCTTCCTGATTTCTCCTCCCAAGTGCTAGGATTAAGGATGTGTGCCACTGCTATCCGGCCTCTATGGTTAACTAGTGGCTAGCTGGGCCCTGTGATCTTCAGGCAAGCTTTATTTGTTAGAGCACAAACAAAATATCACCACATACACCTGTGGCATTCAAACTGAAAAAAATATTGATTATGAAAATCTACCTCATGCACATGCTTTCTTTTTCATTGGAACTCAGATGTTTCTGTTTCCACACCTAGAGAATTTATCCTCTTTTAAGGAGGCAAGTCAATTTTTTTTCTTTATTCAGAGTATCATAGTTCCAATTTAAAAACAAATTCTGTTGCATAGGTTTTTTCCATTTTGTTCCCGGTCTTATTTCTGCCCAACCCCTTTTTTCTCTCTCTTGACATCATATGATGCTGAGAATCAAACAATCATATCAGGATGGATAAAACTTAGAATCCATGCTGAGGTCAGGTCAGCTAAAATGTGAAAGAAAAGCAGGGATTATGGGGTTTTTTTTTTTTGGTAATGAAATCCGCAGCAGTCCTCTAGGTAGGGTAGCCAAACCACTGCCGTGCATAGGTCCAAACTATATGCTCTTTGCTGTAGTAGATTTGTTTAGGACTCTTCTTATGCCACGTTTCCACTATTACTGATATTTATGTCATGATTTCCTGAGGAGAAAGCAGCTTCATAATCATTGGTTACATTATTACGTAGTAGGAAAGTTAATGTATCAGCAAACACAGGTGAGCTTGGCTACCTATCGCTGAGGGAATCTTAGATGAATTTACTCAACTACAGTGTGTTTCAGGTTCCTAATCTGAAAATGGAGGTGATAATAGTTGGGCCTCCATTGAAAAAATCAGAAATAGAATTTTATCGCGGTACTAACCCACCAAGAAATATATGCTAACTAAGGTTTTTTTATTTAAAAGTTACTTACATAACAGGAATTGTTCCAGGGGAGGAGGTGAAAAGGTAAGAGAAGGACAGAGAAGCAGAGAGCAGGACCATGGAGAGCACGAAGGATCTGCGCCACAGCGAGCAGGAGCAGTCCCAACCATGGAGAGACAGAGCAATCCTAACCGTGCAGAGCAGGAGTGATCCGTGGAATGATCTGCGCAGCAGAGCTGGAGCAGTCCCAGCCGGCCGGTCCTTTCTCCCATGTCACTCGTCCAGCTACGCGTGCTGCTTTCATCTTCCGGCGTGGCACTCTTTTGTCATTTCCCCCCCCAAACTCCACCCGGCTCAGCACTCTGGCGCGGTTTTTTTGCATAGCTTCAGATTTCCCACTACAGAATTTATTATAAAAAATTAAGTAATCCTAGAGCATATTAAGTGTTTTATGCTAATTATTTCATGAGCTCCCATGACTAGAGAGAGAGAAGGCAACCCTACTTAGAAGACTGCTGCTGATTTCATTACCAAAGAAACCTCCATAAGAGTGAATATGACGTTTTACGCCTTTTGAAATTTAGCATCAAGTGTGGCTACCTTCCCCTAGAATTAATTCAGACCATCACAAGTATGTGCCTTGACATCTGTCTTTCACTTAATTACATGTCTTGTTGATTCCTCTCTATTGATTTCTTGAGTCTCATTCAGGTGCCTCTTGCCCTTAGCTCACAGCTTCTTCCAGTCAAATACAAGCTAATTAAACCAAGGTGTTCTTGTACCTCTTCTGTTCTCTCAACCTAGATAATACTGGGAGGAACAAGGAGAATTGCTGCAAATTGCAACTGACGAGGTATACCGGAGAGGACGTGCATTGACTCCCACTAACTATGTCTACAAATACATACAGATAATCACCATTCAATGTCCACACACACAGGTAGCCAAATGTTACAGGTAAGCTAGTTTAAGGTGGAGATTTCCTTTTTTAAGTAATTTGTTCTCCAGTCTTTCCATATTGTTCATATTGGTTTGTGGTAGTCATAACTTAGTTTGTGTGGTTTAACAGAATACCCAAGGTTGAGTCATTTCTAAAGAATAAAATTTTATTTTCTTAGCTTTGTGGATACTTAGGAGTCTGAGACTAAAGATATTTGTATTTTGGTTTTCTGATAAGGGTTGGTCTCCAGGTGCAAGACTGGACTTTCTTCAGAGAGGAAGAATGATTCTGCATGATAGGAGGTAGAAAAGAGCAAAGGTCAAATGCTACATGAAATTTCTTACATAAGGCCTTTATCACACATGAGAAAGTATAAGCTACTCACCTCTCATAGGCTCCACTCATTATTAAACTCCATCACACTGGCTATTACATGTCAAGTACCCAAATGTTGTAGGGGATACATCAAATTACATAACTTGCTTTTTTCCAGGCATAAAATATATGTAAGTCAAAACTTGTGTTTAGATATTTGATCTGGTCTAGATACTCAGCATGTAAATCTAGGTTCTGAAGGGGGAAGAGGAGGAGGAGGAGGACGAGGGATGGATGGATGAATGGATTCTGGGAACAAAGATGGGTGCAGTAAAAATGTGGAAGTTCTTTATAGGTCTGTATGCTAGGTAATGTACAATCCACTAAGTGATATTTGGGAGTGATGCCAGTATTTAGAAGTAGTTAATACAGTGAGTAATTACAGAGAATAGCCAGGTGTATGTTGAGGGCCTTACCAAGGGGAGAACAGAGGTGGGTAGGGATGCTGATGCAGACCATTCTGTTCCTTTGCTCTTGTTACTGAATTCAAGTGTAACACAACTCACTTCAAGACACACCTGTGAGACTTGTTGATAAAGAAGTAAAACATTTCTCCAAACACAGATATCAGAGTTTTAAAACATAAGATTGATTTATTATTTTACCAATTTAAATAATCTTTACTCTTATGCACTCCAAATGTACTAACACATGTGATAGAATATCCTGGAGTATAATACTGTACCTAACTATGAACTGGCATTCTATGGGGTTTATAGTATATCCAAACCACAATAAGCATTTATGCTATCTTTTTGAACATTGGAAAGAACTCATGAAACCTGGTAGCTGTTATTTCTGGGTTGGAACAAAATTTACAATTTAGCTCTTATATTATCTAGGTATCAGACAAGTATATTATACAGAGTCCAATGTATACAATGGGATTCCTAAGTGTTCAGCATTATGCAGTCTGTTCATACCCCTCTCAAGCCAACTGGGATAGGAGGAGCCAATAAGACTCCTCTTACTGTAGTAAGGGTTAGCATCAGTCCATGGACTTCAAACATGACTCATTCCTGGATGACTATATTAAGTATAAGGGACATGGCTCCATTTTCATGATCCCAAGAATGTTTAATTTGTTTGCTATTTATGGTTAGAAATTACAACCTGAACTTGAAAAAAGAAAGATTGGAACATCTCTGCCTCGGCTGTTTCAAATTTTCTTCTTTGATTTGTTGTCCTTTACCCCAGGCCCTTACTCTAGATCTCTTTGTGGATCTCACTGTACACTTGGATCCATGCATATGTATGTATGTATGATAGTGAGTGTGCATGTGTGTCTGTATTCATATGGTTGTATGGATGTGCACACACATGTCCAAGATTGTATTACAGAGGATAGAGGACATTAAGTAACTCCCTGTATTTCTCTATATTACCTTGAGACAAGGTCTCTTGCTGAACCTAACCAGATACACTACATGGCTATTGGCCAATGTACTCCTGAGGTCTATCTACTTCCTCTTCCAATTCAAACATGCACTGCCATGCTTGGCTTTGATTAGAGTATTGGAGAGTCAAACTAAGGGTTGTTTTATTGCTTGCACAGTAAGTACTCTTCCCATTGAGCAACCTTCCCATCCCTCCAGTCTCTTTCAAGAGACTCTTTCCTTTCTTTCATCTGGACTCAAAGCTAAGGTATTAGATCAATAGTTTTTACTATATCGAATTAAATCTTATGTCCAAGATCTGGCTCCACCACTAAATAGCAACTAATATGTATGACAAATGATTTACTGGTTCAGACTCACTAATTTTATTTATAGAATGGGGTGGTAAAATGCCCAAAGACATAAAAAGGCACTGAAAACCATATGAAAGTGCAAACTAGAGACACAATTGGTCCTGGGAGGGTTAATTTAGGTAACAGTCAAAGTAGAACAATTTGCTCATCCATTTTTTCATCACTACTAGGTACAGTTTGGACATCTGTTAAGTCATGAAGAAATATATCATTTTCAAATGTCTAAATCCATTCGCAGTTGATTTCAAAGCTTAATTTTGTTTGAATGAGAAATCAATACATTGCAACTGCACTAACATTACAGTGCTAAAAAAAATATCTGTGTGTGTTTCTTAAGCTTTCATAATATATTTCAATTTTCCCATTATTTTCTCATTATTATCTCATTTTTGAAAGGATTCTTTGAGCATTGCAAAGTGGCATAAATCCCAAGTGAATGGCAGTGCCTATTTGTTTCCATTTCAGGCTGCACTCCTTAGACTGTTCTGGAGCTTCTCCCGGTCCCAAGTTTTCTTTGTAACAGAAACAACAAACAAATTTTCCTCGAAACATCCATTTTTGTCATTTTCCTTTGTGAATAACAAAGTTTCCCCCTTTTCTGGCTTGTGTTTTTATGAGTAGCAGCCATATCTCTTCATAGTTTGACTTCAAACATTCACCCTATATTTGTCTTTCTTCTAGAATGTATTCACCTCTATAGCTAGACTGAGCACCTCACTATCCTACTCAGGAAACAACTCTTTTTAACAGAAAGGCAGCTAAGGAACCTGCATGGAACTGAACTAGGTCCTATGAATGTGGGCATGAGCAGTTTGTAGGACCTCTAGCAGTGAGACCAGAACTTATTCTTAGTGCATAAACTGGCTTTTTGGAACCATTACCTACAGAGGGCTGCTTTGCTCAGCCTTGATGGGGGCGGGGGTGGTGGGAACTGAATAAGTCAGACTGTATTGATTCAACCTGGGAGTCCTTACCTTCTAAGAGGGGTGACTGGGGAAATGGGGTGCCAGGGAGTTAGGGGATGACCGGAAAGAGGGGAGAAAGGGGAAATATGGTTGGTATGTAAAAAACAAACACATTTTAAATAAAAAAATTAAAAAAATATTTTTCTAACTTTCCCAAATAGCAATAGATTGTTCTCAAACCCCACAATATTTGCATATGCTCCCTGCCTGCCCATCACCACAGCCGCCTTCCTATAGCTAGTGGGACCCACAGTGCAAGGTCCACATCAGGATCCTTCAGGCTTTTCAACCTCCAATAAGCATTGCTGCAATAATCTTTGACTAAAGTTTCTTGTTTTCTGCGAAACTGCTACATTTAAGGTTGTGTTGCCATAAAAATGTCATAACAACAAAGACCACTGTGGAAATGGAGGACAGATGAAATATAACCAGATGTTGAATAGTTGATGGCACTGCTCACATAGGGGAACAAAAGCTGCCATGATTTCCTGTTAGTCTGCTGGGGAAAAACAGTCTAGGGTAAGTTATACATTTAAGACATGTGTTGTGTCTTTTGTGTACTGTGATGACTGATGTTCACTCTTTGAACATATGGTCAACAAAGAAAGACGTCAGTGTGGGTATTCCATTCTACTTGACCTGCTTATGTCCACCAATGTCAGTTTTGACACAAGGCAGGTGAGTCTGTCCTTTCTGTTTGTCACACAGTGTGAATACTTTTTTTCTATATAAAATAATTCATATCTTATTTGTGTCCTGATTCTGTTTTGCTATTGAAGGAAATCACTCAGGCTGTAACTGTAGGCATATTTCATGACCCAGCTTGGGGAATAGTGGATTCCATGTCTTCCTCAACACTGGCCTCAGGACATTCCATGCTAGGAAATATATCTGAACATAATGGAGTGACTTTCCTTCTTTGTGTTAGTTGGTACTTTACAAAAATACCAGTGAGTAGATAAACCATTTATTAATGTTATTTATATACCTGTGCATAAATGCTTTGGACAATTGGCTCACATGGTTTTAGGGTATGACCACTGGGAAATAAGAAGGGACAGTGGCAGGCAGAAAACTCTGGCATGATCTGATTCTTATAGTCGAGAAGCTGAGATCTCTCCACAGGGAAGTTTCATTTTTTTTTTTCTGGCCTGTAAGACCCTTCATCTGATTAGATGAGGCCCATCATATTATTGGTGGTAATCTCCTCGAAGTTAACTGATTGTGGATGTAAATCACACCTATGCTAGGATTTGCCTTTTAATTATCATCTTCATTAATATTTATCCAAATGTCTTTTGAGAACCTAAAATACAAAGGGTCTTATGATTTTTCTTTTCAGTGAGGATCTAGGTTTCATGTTTGATTTAAAGCAAGTACAGAATCCTTTTAGTCCAATTGTAAAGTCTTTTGTCAGAGAGAAAGAAGAAAGAAATTCTCCCATTAGCTTTCATACTGCACATTGTTAATCTCGGCCCTCAGGAGAGAAGGCTTGGGATCATAAGTTTGTGACCAATTGAGCTATGTAATGAGTTCCAGGCCACCTTGAGTTATATAGCAAGGCCCTGCCTTGAAGAAAGATAATAACAACACAAAAACCAAAACTAGCATTGGTGAGCTTGCTCAATGAGTCACAGGCTTGCTATACAAACATGGAGAACTGAGGGACCTGATTTTGCAGTTTATCCTGTAAAAGCTGGATATTTCAGAGAGGAGGATTTTAAGAGTCAATCCAAACTGAAGCCATTTGACGTTTCTCAAAAAACTAAAAAATAGTGGTGAATGACATCCAGTGTTTATCTTTAGCTTCCATACATTCATCCATGTATACATGCAACCATAAATATATATGAATATAATGAATACATACATATGAATACATAAACTGCACAAACATACATATACACACACCAAGTAAACAAAGCAAGCCACAAACATGCTCCCTGGCTGAGCTTGCCAATGACATGGGGACAAACAGATTTTCTGTCTCCTAGGCTTGATAGTACAGGATGTCCCTGAGAGAAATCTACTCTGGCAGTTGTTTTTGTGAAACTTCAGTTTATGTATACAAGTGTTTTTGACCCTATAGTGAATGTCTCTCCCAGTCTCTAAAGATAACTCCTCAGAAACGTGTAAAAAGAATATCAACCCTCCCGGTGAGGGAGAATGACTTGTCATCACCATCCTACAGCCACACAACTATGATATTTAGAATGGCTTCTAGTCTACAAAGGCTCATAGCCACTGTGTATCTGGGTCACTAATTTGGTTAAGACACATAGGGAGAAAGTATCAGAATTTTCAGAAGAAATATACCTCAGCCTCTGGCTCCTGTGGGTACTGATTCAGAGTGTAGGTTCTATTGAGTCATCAGCTCCATACACCAGTATTACACAGGTTGAACATAGAACATTTCCAAGAAAGATCTCCAAGACTCCAGCCCCTGGTTAGGGAAGGGACTTCATTTGCCCAAATAAATGGGAAACCATCAGTATTATTTAGAGTTGATTTTTTTTTTTTATTGCTATGTAAGGTTGAGGCCTCCTTGGCTTTTCCCCATCCATGTGACTGTGTCTATTATTCTTGTCTTTTTTCAGCTCATGTTTAAGCAGCCGTGGTACTAACAACTGCCACTCTGAAAAACTAGCATAACCTGTAAACCATATTCTAAGTATTTGTCCTTATGCCCACAGATAAGTGTAGAATATTGTGAAATTATAAAAACCACCCTTTTCTCGACTCCATTATCTGTAAACACACACACATATACACACACCAGACACACACTCACACACATTCACACAGACATGCTTTCACACACAACATAAATAATATTGCTTTTACTCAGAGATGAATAGAGAAACTTAAACATATTACTTCTTCTACAGTCTGTGCTCACAGTAATTGATACAGCATCAGTGAGCTTTTACTGGTAAAATTGATTTAAATCAAACCAGAAAAACTCAGCTCCAAGAGCTGAAAATGAGCTAAAAGATGGTAAGCAAAGAATAATAATATGTGGCAATGTCTTCAAATTATTCTTATTGTAAGCTTCATATAATTTGAAGTTGCAGAAATGTGTTTAACAAGGGGCAGAGGTTTTTTTTGTTTAAGTGATGTCTTCATTAATGATGGGAAAGCAGGACAGAAAAGCACAATAATGCCATGCTCAGTGATGGTGAATTAGAAGGTGCTGAAAACATTTGGGAAGAAATATAAATAATACAAGCACAGCTACAAAGGTTATAAATATGGATGGGAGGAAGAACAAAGATATTTCAGAAATATAAAAGCAATTGTCTCTATTTGAGAAACACAAATGAAACTAAAGAGTCTATCAGCTAGGATACTGGCCATGTGACATTCTTCCCCAGCTCAGTTCCTGTTTCCCATTGGCCTGGAATTATATGCGGGTTCACATGCATTGTTGGAAGCACAAACCATAGCATCTGACAATTAATAAAACTATATCTTTTATTATTTTCCTATTTTCATAATGTGGCTATATGCCAGTCTTTATAAAACACATCTTATTTTATTCTTGCTTTAAGACTGACATGTTGCACAATGTCTGGAGCTCAAATCTGAGTTTCCCTTTGCAGTCTGTGCAAATGGTGCCTTCTGGAGACACACTGGGAATGCCCTGCACAACTTTCCACCAGTGCCTAGACTTTAAATAAAATGGACACTTTTATTCCACAGTGCTCCCCAGTGCCCGGTGATATTTGCATGATCCTACAATATTTAGAATGTAAAAAGTGTCCATTGGGTAATGTCAAACAATCATTTACTCTGAAGGACATAAATATTCAAATACTTGCCATTAGGCAGCCATAATCAGCATGATTCAGTGATTTACTGACTACTTTTCTGGAAGAATTGAACAGAGTGGAAATCTCCTGTGTTACTCTGTGGATTTTATTGGCTTGTAGATTTTTTAAAGAAGTGATTGCTGACTATATATTTAATTAGGTTTCATACCCTTGCTGGCTTAAAATCAATTTCTAAGATAAAATACAACCACTAATTCCAAAGCTTGGTCAAAGAGCGTTCATTAGAAACTACAGACTTGAGTCTCCCCACCTGTTGGAAACAATAGTGCAGTCTCTTTTAGTAGGGGCTTTGTGACTTCAAGTTTGACAAGTGCTCTTTTAATGTAAATACCGACTATAAATTTGCTTCCCTGGGAATAATGTTATTAGTTTGTATTTATTATTATTATCATCATCATTATTATTATTGGTCATTTTTGGAGACAGGGTTACTCTGGATAGTTCTGGCTGTCCTGAAACTCACTCTGTAGACTAGATTGTAGACCTCAGATTCAGAGATCTGCCTGCCTTTACTGAAGGTTAAAGACATCTACCACCACTGCCCAGACAGATTTGTATTATTTTTAGGTTAAATACTTAATTACCATTTTATATAAAATTTTTATTTTATATATAGCAATAAAAATTGCTAATTTGGGGCTGGAGAGCTGGCTCAAGAGTTAAAAGTACTTAATGATCTTGCACAGGACCCAGGCTCAGATCCCAGTACCCACATGGTGACTTGCAATTGTCTATAATTCCAGTTATGAGGGATTTGATACCTTCTTCAGGCCTCTGCAGACTCCAGCTTTGTACGCAAGTACACATACCTAAATGCAGGTATAATACTCATACATATAACATATATTTGGTTAAACAGACTTCTTTTTCTCTATATCACATTTCTCCTTTGTTGAAAATTCTATGGTTAGTAGACAAAAATTACATTATAACATTCCTGTAACTTGGAAATCTTTTAGGGAATTTAATTAATGAAGCTTGATTGAGTAAAAACTAGATGGATAGTGTTATTACTATTACAAGAAGTTCTGTGAACCAAGAAACACAAGTCTGCATTACAGTCTAAACATTTATAAAGGGCCCAGGATTATCTACATTCACACACAGTATTCAAAGGTGAATGAGTCTTTATGGATGTTCAGTTCCATGGCCGGTTGTGAGTAGCCTCCAAGTGGAGATTGAGCTATTCACATTCAGAGTCTGATACTACTGCTGTCAAAAGTAAGCTAATTTGCTTCTCTTGCCAAATTCTGAACCTATGCTGATTTCTCATCTTCTTACATAGTCAAAATATTAGGGACTTTTCCCATTGGTGTGACAAAAATACATACCAAAGCCACTTCAAAGCGGAGAGGGGTGTAATTTGGGGTCACAGTTTAAGAAGAGATACAATCCATAACAATGGGAGCAACATATCAGTCGGTGTGGGAGACAGCTGGTTACACTGACCATGGTCAAGACTCAAAATGTAATGAATTCTTGTATTCAGCTCTATTTCTCAGTTTCTCCAGTTTTATTTGTTTATGACATCAACCAGTTCTATTCTGGGATTTTCCACTCAGTTTAGCCTCTCTATGAGCTACTTGACATACTTACCCAGAGCTGTGCCTCCTGGAAGATTCTAAATCCATCAAAGTTAACAATGAAAATTGATCATCACAGGAAGTTATATGGTTTAAGGCATTTATATGTACTTAGAAATTTTCTCTCATTCACTAATGAGATGGTGCTAGAATGCTGTATCAGTTTATTATAAATTTAATTAACAGAGTCATTCCCTTAAGTTGGCTCATCTCTAGGTCCCTTGATAGAATCTAGTATCTTTTTTTTTTCTGCAAAATTCACTGGATTTTTATTTGTAATTAAATTTTCTAACACCAAAACCGAGGAACATTCATAGCTGCACAAATCATCATAAGTAGAGGACTTTTGGTTTTGTTTTTGGTGTTAAAATCTACTATCTTAAGACATAGTTGAAAATTGACTCCTCTGACCACAAAAGTCTAAGATTCTTTTGTGTGCCCTGTATCTCCCCCTTACCCTTCCTTAAGCCTTTTTCAGTTGTATATTATTCATTGTTCCTCTATTTAAGTTTTCTGTGTCTCATTATTCTTACTACTAGAATGAAAACTTTTTTGGTCAAAGGAGAAAAAAAAAAAGACATCTTCCTACTGAGTCTGTTTGAGTTGGGATATTGTTTATTATTAAAAACTAGGGTTTTTTTCATTTTTAGCAAACTTCAACATATTTGTATCCATGAGGTTATTTAACATCTGATCCCCAAAATATTTCCATAGCTGTTTAATAAAAAAGGTCTTATGGTACCAACTCCAGCTTCAGCCTTCACAACAGTCCCTGTGTAATTCTCAGTGTCTTTAATTATTAGCTCTTTTCAGATCTGATGGATTGCATGTTCTCCAGAAACGGCATATCGTATTGGAAAATTATCCTTCTCTTGTACCTACTATATTTGTAAAGCCTTGTTCAATACTGGTAAATCTCTTAATACACCTCCTCTCTCTGTCATCTATATAGATACATAATATACTTATAAACTTTTTATTGAAAAATTAGATTCACGGAGAAGAATGCACCAATAATATATTTTCAATGGATGCATTATTTTTTTTTAAAAAAAATGATTACACTGAAGTTACCACCTTCATAATTTAGGAAAAAGTAGCATTAGTAGCAACCTGAAAGTTACATACATGTCACTTCCCCGACAACATTCTTTCCAAAGCTTACCAGTCCCTTAACTTACATGATTTTGGTTGCTTTAAATAATTTCTAGTATTTACAGAATGAACACCTTGCTGCCAACATTACTTTTTTTTTTTAAAATTTGTCCATGTGTATTGCAGATTTTATTCATTTTGACTATTTTTCAGTTTCACAAATCTGCTGCAATTTATTTACTGTAGAGGAAAATTGAGAGATTAGGAAGAGTGCTTCTCTGTACTTGCACACATTCAAACCCCATTATAGAGGTTTCTTTCAGGCATGCATCTAGGACCACCATATGTGTGGGAGACATATGTCAAGCTTTAGTAAATGCTATGCTAATATTTCTCTAACGTACTTGACAAATTTAAGATTCTAGCGGCACTGAATGGAGAAGTTTAGCTGTTTTACATCCTTAGTAATTTGGTATTTGTCAGTTTTTGAACAATAGTCATTATGATTTGACCACAGTGTCATCTAGTTCTAAAACTTGTAGCTCAATCAGTTTTTTTATGTGTATACAGCCTACTTCAGAGAAAAACACAATATACCACCTTACCACCTAGTACATTTTCTTGTTATTTTCTGTGATATCTTATTCAACAGAGTATTTTTTATTCTCCTCATTTGTATCTATTTTTGCTTCATCAAGAACTTGATATATACATATGTTATTTTTAGTGGGGTTTACATGGACCAATATTGTTATTTATCCATTTTTGCTCTACTGTTGTATATATTCTAGGATTTTCATATACTATGCTTGACTTAGCTACTGATTTTAGTTAGTACCTCCTAATGTTTTAATATATATATTTCTTTGAGGACAAATGACATTTACCATTTTATGGTACTTAATAGTATTTATATAATGTACTTTGCAAAGTGTAAGGTCTAGTGTTCATTTTATTTTATTATGTTGTCTTTTCATTGACTTATAATAGATATTTTCTTTTATTTTGAGTTCTAATTCCTTTACATTTTTATAAATGCAAAGAAACTGCTTTAAAATTATTTTGTATCGAAATAAAAATAAAAATGCTATTGGCCTAACATAAGCTCTATTAACAAGACTGAAAATGATTAACTTCTTGTCACTTCTGAGCCTTTCAAGTCACAAATAAAAACTATTTCCACTTCGGTTTATATTTTTTCATTAGAAGCTACAAGAGAACCCCCAGCTCCAATTTCATTTTGTTTCAATACATACTCAGAGAATAATATATGGATACACGTATATAATTTACCACGTCATTAATTTATTTTCTCATATTTATTATTTCATCCCTTCTGCTTTTTTTGTGTATAATTTTCTGCTGTTTTCTGACTTTATAAGATAGATTATACTGAATCAACTCTTTTCTGCTATTGTTACTTTTATTTGAAAAGTTACTGACATTTTATGAACACAGTAATGGGTTTCACTGTGATATTCTCACACACACACACACACACACACACACACACACACTAGTACATGTTGATAAACTTGCTCTTAGTACCACTCTCCCTGCCTTCCGTGTCCCTTTCCTCTGCCTGCTTTCGTGCTACATGTATTCACATGCACTCAGTTACCATGTCTTTTTATCTTCTTTCTCTCATTTCAAATGTTTTTCTCTCATCTTAGTTCTCTCTCTCTCTCAAATACATTTCGATATTTGTTTATGTATGCATAAATTGAAATAGAGATTTTGCTACATGGGAAATAAAGCATGCGACATATGATATACATATCCCCAATATCAAAAGTATAAAATCTCTTTTAGGCAAACATTAAGCTGTATTTCTTTATTCTGAACCACAATCACTGACACGAATCCATGTTTGCCTTTGATTCCTGGGCAAAAATGAGTAATTTTAAACATGTAATTAAATGCAAAGTTACCTACAGGCCTATCAGGTTCCAAATTGTTGTCATGTCATCCCATTTTATTTGGTTCAAAATGCCGTCTAATTTCTGTTTTGATTTCTTTGACCTAGCCATTATTTTGAGTTGTCTTGTTCAATTTAAAAACATTTGGAAATGTCTACTTACTTTTTCATTATTGATTTCTAGCTTAATTACATTGCATGAAAGGATATTGTTGCTTTTTATTTCAGCCCTTTGAAATTTGTTGAAACACTTTTATATCCCAAGGATGATACTAATTTTGGCAAATGTTGAAAGCATCCTGACTAGAACATGAGTTCTGTTCTGATGGGTTGCATTGCCACTGTCCTGATGATTTGCTCGTATTGATCAGGCTTCATTTGGGACTGATGCTCAGTTCCTTCAGACTTGATGTTTTTCTGCCATTTTAATCAACTTATAAGAGATATAAATTGAAAATCTTCTTCATGTCTATGGTCTTCTGCCTTTCTCCCTTCTAATCTACCAGGTTTAATTTTTATGTTGCCTAAATTAAATACGCAGGTCTTAGAGTTCTTATATTTTCTTGATGGATGGATAATATACTTACACTAAGCGTTCTTTTTTGGTTTTGTCTCTGATAACATCTCTTGTTTGAAAGTCTATCATGGCAGATATTAAAACAGCTAAATTAGTTTTCTTTTTAGCTTCTTTGACTCTGATTTTTTTTTTAGCTTTTGATTCTTAAATTTAATTTGTGTCTTTTGTAAACAATATTTAGTTGAGTTTGATTTATTAATTCAACCCAATGACCTTAGTATTTCAATTGTGCATTTAAATTAATTACTTTTCCTGTGATGATGCAAAACATTTGGGGTTATATTTTCCACATATGACTTGATTTTCTGTTTTTATCTTGTTTCATACTGCTTTTTTTACTTCCCACCCTTGTTTATTAATCACACTAAATTATATATACATATATATATCTTCTACTTTCCATATTACAAGGGTATATACACAATTTCATTGAATATATCTTTTAAAAATATTTCTAGTGTGTCCTGTTAGAAAACAGTAAGCCTTCTTGACAAATAAGAACACAACAGTACATTTACTATTTTTGAGACAAAACAAACTTTTTTCCCATCAAATGAACCAATAGAATAGAAATCATGGTTTCACAATGAGCTTATTTACTTTTTGTTCTGAAGAATTTTCAGTACCCATACTGCATTTTGAACTGTAGTGGCAACATGATATGAACTAATTGTGAATTGATTTTGGGTGATATTTTCTGTGACATCAAGGATGCAAAGATGGGCAAAGTTAGATGTGTTCCTTTGCTGTATACAGACTTCTGTGATAAAAATAGACACATACTTCTTTCTTGTGCTATAAATTCTAGAATAATATTGAATTAATCCTAAAATGCTAATGGATTTATATTAGTAAGATAT
Source organism: Sigmodon hispidus (assembly GCA_004025045.1). NCBI lineage: Eukaryota > Metazoa > Chordata > Mammalia > Rodentia > Cricetidae > Sigmodon > Sigmodon hispidus. The sequence continues at coordinate 17,862 of PVIH01004707.1, read as the reverse complement.
ACTATATAAAAAACTCTTTAATGGACATTTTATATGCATCAGTCCACTTGATATATGAGTTGTTTCTTTCTTCATCTCATAAGCATCTAAAGCACAAATATTATATAAAGGTATTGCCAAACCAAAGACATACTAGTAACAAATAGCATAGACTTTAAGAGATAATTTTAGAAATGCAAGTGAACTAAATTGTTCCATCTATTCAATGGGAAAAATCATATGAAGAAGGGGTGGGCAGATGACAGCATATATGATGAGCTGTGACATGACCATTGTCTGTGACATGCCATTATACATGTATGTGTTTGTATACATGCATGTGTGTTATGTGTATACGAGGGTGTCAGCATGGTTAGGATAAGATGAAGTCTCTGATATTTGTAGAACATGAGGTTTCAAAAGCAATCTGTAGAAACTGTTAGTGATTTTTGTAGAGAAACATTGATCGAACCTCACTTATTCTAGGCAGCATTTAGTAATCAATTTACCCTCCCACCTTCTATATAAATATGCAATATTTGCAGAAGGATAAATATTTGATAGCATTATAAGAACTTTGTGTAATTGTGTTACACAAACTTTGTGTTAATTCATTGTAACTTCAGAAACACGGATGTGAAGTATATATTAGAAAAAACTGATGTAACAGAGCAGTTGGTTTGTTTCTTAGGACATTATCACTGGTACATAGAGGTATGAGGATTGGGTTCAGTAACTTTGATCACTGGAAAAGCCTGTGCTGAATGCCTGCCCTGCTCCTCACAGCCTGATATTATTAGGCATTCTCAAATGTACATTCTTCCTCCCCAGATAGAATGTGAGCATTGCAGAGACAGGTTTTTTTTCCTGTAGAATACTGTCGTGCTTTCCATTCCATGACTACTAGAAAACTAGGCTACTATGTAGTTGGTATATATTTATAAAAAACAATGATGTAAGTCAAAGAAATCAGACCTGGCCAAGCTGTGTATGAGAGTGTGCACACAGAAATACAAAACCAATCTTAAGTAATAGGTGGGTTTTTTATCATGTAAAAATTAATATATTTTAATTTAAATACAACTACATCATTTACCCATTTTCCTCTCTCCTCTAACCCCTTCTACATTTCTTTTCTTCGCCCTTCCTGTTGAGGTCTCATTGTCCCATTAAGTGTCTCTCAAATTGATGTCCTCTTTTTTTATTATTATTATCACATACATAAACCTCTCTTTCTCTCTCCCTCTCCCCTCCCTCCTTCTCATGTGTGCGCGTGTGCGCGCGTGCGCGCGCGCGCGCGCACACACACACACACACACACACACACACACACACAAACTAATACTCTTTCTTTCTCGGCCATCATTTATTGCCTGCGGTTCTTTGTTTAAAGGTGGGAGTCTGTAAGATGTACCTCTTCCCATATTAGAATGTCTGTTGAAATTGTCACTGAGACGGCCTTGTTTAGGCAGAATTTCTAGGAGATGCAGTTTCACAGCAGACATCTTGGTCCTCTCTCTCTCATAGAATCTTTCTGCTCCTTCTTCTACGATCCTGGAGCCCTCAGTTCAATAGTTGTGTTAAAGATGTATACATTGTGTATAGTCTTTCATTAATCCAGTGATCTTGAAATTGTGTCTAGTTTAGTTTTCTGAAATTTTCTCTATTTGCTAAAGCTTGCTGATAAGGGGTGAGAGCTATACTTATCTATGAGTATAAGGATAAGTTTTGGAAACAAATTGAAGAGTTCAGAAAAAAATAAATAAATCTACCATATGACCAAATGCCCCCAAACTTGTTAAAATATGCCAAAAGGATCCAACATCTCATTTCATGGAAATCTCCTCGTTCATGTTCATTGTCACCCCATTCACAATAGGTAGAAAATGGAAACAACCTGAATTTTCTTCAACTAATGAATGGATGATAAAATTCTGGTAAATATGCACTATAGAATTAAGCTGCAAAAAAATAAAGTCATTTTGTATTTTTCTTGTATTTCCTTTTGGGGGGGTTCTTCTGTGGGCTTCTCAATTGTTTGTGGTTACATAGGTGTTTCTGGTTTCCTTAAGTTGGAGATTTCCCTCTAGGTTTTTTTTGTAGGGCTGGATTTGTGGTTAGAGATTGTTTAAATCTGGTTATGTCATGAAATATCTTGTTTACTCCATCTATATTGATTGACTTTTGGCTGGGTACATTAGCCTAGGTTGGCATCCATGAACTTTTAGTGTCTATATAATGTCTGACGAGTACCTTCTTACTTTCATTGTTTCCATTGAATAGTTGTGTGTTATTTTATTGGCTCTGCCTTTATAGGTGATTTGACCTTTTTCATTTTGCAGCTCTTAGTACTTTTCTTTGTTCTGTAGGTTTAGTGGCTTGATTATTATATCCTAAGCAGACTTTTTATGTGGGTATAGTCTATTTGGTGTTTTGTAGGCTTCCTGTATCTTTATAGGCATTTCCTTCTTTAGGTTGGAGAAATTTTCTTCTATGATTTTGTTTAATATATTTTCTGTGCCTTTGAGCTGGTATTCTTCTCCTTCTTCTATTCTAATTATTCTCAGGTTTGGCCTTTTCATGGTGTCCCAAATTTCCTGGACATTTTGTGTTATGACTTTTTTGGCTTTAGTGTGTTCTTTAACTGATGTATCTATTATTGAGTCTTCCACCCCAGAGATTCTCTCTTCCATCTCTTGGATTCTATTGGTTATGCTAGAATCTGTAGTTCCGGGTCGTTTTTTCAGGTTTCCTATTTCTAGTTTTGTCTCAGTTTGTGCCTTCTTTATTGCTTCTATTTTGGTTTTCAATTCTTGGCAAATTTCTTTCACCTGTTTGCTTTCTTTTTCTAAGTTTTGTTCATCTCTTTTAATTTTCTTCTATTTTTTTAAGGGAGTTTTTTTTATATCCTCTTTTAAGGCTTCTATTACTTTCATAAAGCTGTTTTTAAGGTCGTTTTCTTCTGTTCCCTCTTCATTGTTATGTTCAGGTCTTGAAGCTATAGAGCTACTTGCTTCTTCTGGTGGTGTTTTGTTGACCTTTGTATTGTTGTATTTTTGCACTCCTGTCTGCCCATTGTTTCCCCAGTTCTCTCTTGGTTAGTTCTTGGTCGGCTTCCTAGTAAGTTGTTGGTCTGAGGGCTCTTAAGGATCTGAAGGATCTTAATTAGCTATGTCCTCAGAGGGTTGACTGTTCTTGTGAGGTGGCAGTGTTATTCCAGTCGTCACCTCTTGACCTCTCACCTTTCAGCTGTGTGCCCAGGGCCTTGGCTGTTCCCCCACTGCTATTAAACCAGCCATGAACTTGGTGGTCTGTGCTCTGCCTCAAAGCCAATAAGCCCACTCAGGGCCCCAGTTCGGGTGGCAGAAGTCACCTTCTGACATTCAGTTTCCCAGCTCTGCACATAGGAATTCCTCTGCTTCCCTGCTGCTACTATACCAGTCCCTCTGTGCAGACTGTGCTCCCTGTGGAAGCGAGGCTTCCTACCTCCTCCAAAGTGTGCACCCAGGACCAGGGGACCCAGCTGTTCCTCTGCTGCTACTTTCCCAGCTGTGCTCTGGGCAGGCAGTGGTCTACACTGCAGCAATGGAGTGGCCAATCAGGGCCTGGGTTCCTTTCTGCCTTTCAAAATCTTCCACTTCCTCATTTTCACAGACCTACTTTCTGTCCCAGTATGAATAGGGATGCTTGTCTCAACTTCTCACCAATGATCCTCAGAGAACCGGAACTTAGTTTATAGCATGCTTACTTCCAGTGCAGGAAAATTTTATTCCCTCTACACTAACTGATTTATAGCTTTCTTTATTTAATAGAATGTAATTATAGTGTCTTTTCAAATTGCTTGATAATCTAATTATCACCAAATAACTTGCCAATTGGTTTAAGGAAAATACTTCCGGTATGCCTTTTCTGGTCCCCATGGACAGTACTCTGTATAGCAGGATGCCACATTGCATCACTTCATTAGATGTAAGGATGTTTTTATCCTAATCCTAGCATAAAAGCAAGGGCCTAAATTAATATCTGTTTTATGTTGAACCAATCATATTTTTTCTGTTACAATATTATTTTCATTATCTGTTATAAAAGTAATGACATCAGATGCTGTTTATGATTTCTAGTTTTTCTGAGAATGTAAAAGAAGTAATATAAAATAGCTTATTGCTAAAAATAATTATGTTCTGTAGAAGTCAGACAAATTATAAATATTATTGTTAATGTACATCTGACTAGTCATAGGCACAAACCTGTGGGTGGATGTTGTAGAGGCTAACACTGTTATGTTTGCCTTTTCCTCCTCTTTTGAAACTTTTCAGTAGAGTCTTGATTAAGATGAGTGAGTCTAATATAGGATTCACTCCATATGCCATCAGATGCATCAGACTAGATGTTGGAGAAAAAAGGGTGCCTGTCATTGGGAGCGATTTCTTCATGTGTTTTCATAAAGACATGAGTGTCCTGTAAACAAAATTTTTCTCTTGCAGTAGACAATGTTTGCAAGTGCTAAAAAGGCTTGCCAGATAGATCCATGGTTTACTCAAGAGCAAAGGGTAAGAATGCCAACTGACCGTTATAATATATTTGACTTTTATCTACTCATGGTTTCTGTTTTCTGATGCAACCAACAGTGTGTGCAAGGGTCACTTGCCTGTTTTTGTTGATCTGTCAGAACTGGGTCATAGGTAACTAGCCTCCAAAGTGCTTATGTTCTAACTATTTTCTTTGTTATAAGGGATAAGTGGTCCCTTATCTCTGATTCCAGGACCTCATGTCTTCCAAAAGCAGCCCTGAATTGGTAAGCTAGCTTGCTTGCTGGAAAAGAAGATACTAGCTTAGATCTTTACGTGTCTTACAAAGGGATTGTATCAAATCTCTTTTTATCCATCTTTTCTCATTCTCTTCTAGAATTGACAAGAATAAAAGTTCACAAGTCATCAGCAACAGACCAAAAACCTGAGGCTGGATTTCATGACCCATTTCCTTCATCCACTGATGTATTCTAAAGATAAACTGTTCCTCACAGTTCAAACTCTAAAAAGCACTTGCACATTGCACCTGTTGCTTAAAAGCCCTTTGCTTGGGGGTAGTCTCTAAACTTTACACTGCATTGCATGTGTATTTACTACATGCGTTGGTTTTCGATGGAATGTATTCTAAATTTAAAAGTGGTTTTCTTTGAAAATAGGAGATGCAGACTATTCATGACTTAAATAATAATACTAAACAAACTGCCCCTTAATTAATATAGGATTTGTGTTGCAATTGAAATAAAGAAGTAAATTTTATGCAGTTCTGTGCCAGCAATCATTTGTTTTGCAGGGGTTTTTTCTAGGCTTTATAATTGGCTAGTAAAAGGTACATTCACACAAAATGAATAATCTCAAAAGTTGTTATTGAATTTTTCTAAATTTTGAGCTGTTATGGGGCTTAGGGATGATCCTAATTGTGGAGAAATGTTTCTGAGTAGACTAAAAGGAGAATTATTGAGAAGTTAAGTTGTCTGGGGACATCTGTGATATCGGAGGCTGGACAGCAAGAGACAAACACTTCTCAGAATTGCAAAGACCCCAAAGATGATTGACAGGATCTACTCTGCCTACTGACTCCCATATGTGCCTTCTGGGCAAAACCCAATGTATTTAGTCTATCTGGTGCATCTGTGTATGCCTTAGCCTCAGAGAATCTTTACTTATGTGAATAGTTTACAGTAAAAGGCAGATCTTCTTCAAACCCATTCCACTCTCTCTACCCTCAAACCACATTTTACATTCATAGTTGGTGATACGTGAAATTCTACCTTTATGGCTTATGCAAATCAAAACTTTTTGCCTGTAAAATCTGAGTACTAATCCTTATCCCCAGGAAAAAAAAAAAGTTCAGTTTCTCCCTCTGTAGCCATTTCAGGTTTGTTATTTTTTAAAATCAGCTACATTTTAGGTTTTTTTTTTTCTGTTTCTAGCTTCTGCATTGGATCATTTATATGTTTATATGACAGTACAGATTAAATATTCTCTTTGTGTTAAATTAATTTTTAGGTAGTACTGTATAAAAGTTTAAAACAATACTCTCTGACTTCCTGAACTATATCTAGCCTTTCTGTCCTTCTACATACACATCCTCTCTACTACCTCTTATAACTTTAAGGTTGCTTCTCCCCCATCTGAAAGAGTGCTGAAAGGTTTGCTTTCTGGAGACTGTGGACAGATCCAAGTAAGTGACCAAGACATTATATATGAAGGACAGATGCCAATAAGAAAGCAAGTAGTTTAAAGGAAACTCTGTTCTGAATAGTAACTTATAAACTTGAAAGGCATTGCAAATATCCCTAGTCAACTTGACTTTTCAACATTTCTACCTCTAACAATTATTTTGGAATCTTCATAATTAGAAAGGTCATTTGGTAGTATTTGCTGCTATAATTTATCATCAAGACTAGAGTGATGGCACCTAAAATTATACTTTAAAGATTATTTACGTGGATTTGTATAAAATTCTAGTGTATGTAATATAGTAATATATATTAATGGCTTATTAAGGCATTCCTTGTCTTAAGAATTTATGGAAATAGTAAAATTGAGTCCAGTTCAAATTTCAGTGCTATGAATTCAACTCCCACCAAAACACAGCAAATCTTGCCCACAACTTTTGGTAATGTTCTTATCAATAAATTGTGACAAGAAAAATAATCCCATATTGCAAAAAGAAGAACGCTCAAGATGACAAGTCTGGGACAATTATTCCACCATTCTGCCAAGCACCATGGGGATATCTAGCCTGTGAAAGAGTGTCTTCCTATAGAACAAGACTAACAAAATGTCATTCCTGGAATTTCTAGCATCTAGACTGAAGGGCCAAGTAACCACTTAACCACTTCTAGTTATTAGAATACTAACTTCATTATTTTATTTGCAATTGAAGTCCAAGAAAGATAACAATTTGAATTTAATAAGTAATTTTCTCTTATCCAGTGCAAAGTAAGCACCAATGTTGATGGCAGCCTCTGAACAGTGATGTGGACTGATGGATGTCTGTGGCATCAAATGGAACATCTGTAAGGCATTCAGCTTTGAATTGTAGGCCAATAAGTCAGTTTTCCTTAAAAGACTACAAACCCAAGAACTCTACTGATAGTGTATACGATATCTGGATTACTTTATGAAATTCTTGACTAGCATTTCTTCCTCAGAACAGTAACTGAACTTTAGCATTGACAATGCATACCTGCCTCCTTCTTTTAAGACATTTTAATTTTGGCTCCTCTTTATAGAAAGTATTGATAATTAATTGCTTCAACTCTACTACTTTAATAAAACTGGTCATCCACAAAGCAAATATGTATTGCTTAATTTTCAGTGTGAGAGTTGATAACCACTGAAAATTAATCATCCATAGAAAAGGGAACTCAGCAGCATTTCTAATCTCTGAAAAAATTGTCAGGCTATTAGAGTTATGTGCTATAATCAATTCCCATACAACTGTATAATTTATAAGCTCCAAATTAGATCAGCTATCTATTAGACTTGATAAAGATGGAAATGTATTAATCAGATTAAGAAAATAAAGAAGAAAATTAGCAAAGAAAGGGACCAGGCAGCCATAGATAAGAGAGCAAGGACAACATTGGTGCAGAAATGAAGGAGTTAAACTAATTTACATCATAGGTGGTATATGACTAAATAATCCTTGTAGTTTAGATATGAAAATTCTACAGAATGTTTTTCATGGGATGACATTAAATCTAATATGCATGGACAAGTTTTTTTTTTGTATCACCTATTACTACTCTGCATAAACAATATCTATTCAGCACTGAACATATGCCAGGTGTAGAGTTTAGTCTGGAGGATGTATTCATATATTTTTAGACTCATATTCTCATTTAGTTCACTTTCTAAATTATAGAGAACATTAGTGCCATATTGTTTCTTTCTACGTGTCCAGAACAAGCCACTAATTTTCCCAAATATTTCAAAATTATGGGTAGTTTCTATGCTTATCTTGACATTAACTAAAGTGGATGGTCATTGAAAAATCTTGTTACATGTGTTTGCCAGTCCCCTATGTACTCACTGAATCTCTTTACCCAACGGCTTTGCATGATTCTTTACCCATCAAACCACCAGAAGCAATGACTTCCAGCCACAACAGAAACAATGGTAAGCATTACATCACTTCTATGTAGCATTCTGCAATGAACTATTCCTTTTAAGATGCTCTACCATCTTTTTTTGTTTTGTTTTTTGCAAAACGTACCTTAAAGAAAACACAAAAAATACAAATAAGTCTAATACATAGGGATCCATTACAGGTCAGAAACTTTACAATTTCTTGGGCATCAAAACACAACAATTTTTCTCTGACAGTCAAACAGCTGTGGATTTTGCCACTTTAACTCCCTCTCCAAATCTCTGAAATGTCCCTGGCACATGTCTGTAAAGACAGCGGTAATACCTGTACCAATTCCTGTATGACTCAGTCAATCCAAAGTGAGTTTGGATGGTAGGGTGCTGATTTCAGTGGCAGTTACAGTAACTTGGGATTTCACCAGGAAACATTGAGTTTTACAAGTTCCTTTCTTTCTTTTTTTTTTTAAACTTTATTTATTTATTTTATTTATTTGCCTTGGTGTTTGCCCGGAACTGGAACTACAGACAGTTGTTAGCTGCCATGTGGGTGCTGGGAATCGAACCCGGGTCCTCTGGAAGAGCAGACGGCGCTCTTAACCGCTGAGCTATCTCTCCAGCCCCTACAAGTTCCTTTCAAATCATGTTTCTTTTTGAAATGTTATTGATTCAGTTATTTTAGTATATCAAAATTCAACACTGGAAATATCATATATAAGTTTGAAACTCTTCTTTATTTGACTTGTGGTATTGTTTTTTTATTATTTAAAAAGGGTTTTTTCATTACCTCCCACTGCTTCCCCCTTTTCTCCTCTTAGTCCCTCCCAGTCCTCCCTCAGCCTCCCCCCACCCCATCCTCCCATCCGTTCTCCAAGGAAGGCAAGGAGTCCCAGGTGGGACAGTTCAGTCTGGCATATCCAGTTGAGGTAGGTCCGAATCCCTCATCCCAGTATTAAGGCTGGGTTAGGAGTTCCTCTGGGATTGGGCTCTGAGATGTCAGTTCATGCACAGGAATAAACTCTGGTCCTATTGTAAGAAGCTTCACAAACTGCCCATGCTGTTTTATAGTTGTCTGAGTTTAGAGGGTTTAGTTCCTTTCCATGAAGGTTCATCAGTGGCTGTTTCTGATTCAGTGAGCTCCCAGTAGCTCAGGTCAGCCATCTCTCTGGGTCTTTTCCTCATGATCCTGCTCCCTTTTCTCATATACTCTTTCCTCTCTCTTTTCAGCTAGACCATGAGCTCAACCTGGTGCTTAGCTATGAATCTCTGTTTCTGCCTTTATCCATTGCTGGATGAAGTTTCTATAATGACAATTAGGGTAGTCTTTCATTTGATTATAGGGGAAGTCCTAGTCAGGGATATCTTGTGGGTTCTTGGAGTTTTCCTTAGCACCTGGTTTTTCCCTAGCCCCACAGTGACTCCCTCTATCAAGATGTCCATTTCTTTGTCCTCTTTCTCTGTTAGTCTTCTCATTCAACCATCTCCTTCTCTCATGATTTATTATAGCTTCCCTTGCACACTTCCCATTATGATCCCAATTTACTCAGGAAATTTTCTCCAATTCTCCTTCTCAGGGATGTCTCCCTTAAGTTCCTTCTATTACCTACCTGTTCAGGGATTATGATTTGCAGCCTGGATATTCTTTGCTTTATGACTAAAATCCACTTATGAATGAGTACATACCATGTCTATCTTTCTGGATCTGTATTTCCTCACTCGGAATGATATTCTCAAAATCCATACATTTATCTACAAATTTAAGGATGTCATTTTTTTTTTCCTGCTGTGTAGTATGTCATTAGGTAAATGTTTCACAATTTGTTAATCTATTCTTCAATTGAAGGGCATCTAGGTTGTTTCCAGGTTCTTAATATTACAAATAATGCTGCTATGAACATAATTGAGCTACTGCCTTTGAGGTAAAAATGTGTGTTCTTTAGTTATATACCCAATAGTGGTATTGCTGGATCATTGGGGAGATTGATTCCCAGTTTTCTGAGGAACCACCATACTGCATTCCAGAGTGGCTGAACAAGTTTACACTCCTACCAACAATGGAGGAGTGTTCCCCTTGCTTCACATCCCTTCCAACATAGGCTGTCTTCTATGTTTTTGATCCTAGCCATTCTGACAGGTGTAAGGTGGTATCTCAGAGTTGTTTGGATTTGTGTTTCTCTGATGGATGAGGATGTCTAGCAATTTTTCAAGTGCCTTTCAGCCATTTGAATTTTTTTCTGCTGAGAATTCCCTTTTTAGCTCTGAACTCCATTTTTTAAATTGGGTTATGTGGGGTTTTGGCTCTAGTTTCTTGAGTTCTCTATATATTTTAGAGATCAGTCCTCTGTCAGATATAGGGTTGGTAAAGATCTTTTTTCCATTTTCTAGGCTGTTGTTTTGTTTTATTGACTGTGTCCTTTGCCTTACAAAAGTTTTGTAGTTTCATGAGGTCCCGTTTATTAATTGGTGTTCTTAATGTCTTGAGTGGCTTGGGTATCAAAGTGACTGTAGCCTCATAAAAAGAGTTTGGATATGTTACTTCAAGTTCTATTGTATTAAATAGTTTGAGTAGTATTGGTATTTGTTCTTATTTTAATGTCTGGTAGAATTCTGCACTGAAACCCTCAGGCTCTGGGCTTTTTTTGTTTGGGAGACTTTTAATAACAGCTTCCATTTCCTAGAGGGTTATAGGTCTATTTAATTCATTTATCTGATTTTATTTAATTTTGGTAAGGAATAGCTGTCCAGAAAGCTCTCCATTTCTTTTAGGTATTCCAATTTAGTGGAGTATATGTTTTTGAAGAATGACCTAATGCTTCTTTGTATGTTCTGGGGTCTGTTTTTAAATTTCCCTTTTTATTTCTGATTCTGTTAATTTGGATACTCTCCCTCTCTCTGCCATTTAGTTTGTTTGGATAATGGTTTGTCTTTCTTGTTAACTTTCTCAAAGTACCAACTCTTTGATTCATTGATTCTTTGTATTATTCTCTGTTTCAATTTTATTGATTTCATTCCTGAGTTTGATTATTTACTGCCTTCTACTCCTTCTAGGTCAGTTTGTTTATAATTGTTTTAAAACTTTCAGCTGTTCCTCTTTAGGGTATACACCCAGAAGTGGTATTGCTGGGTCCTTGGGGAGATTGATTCTCAATTTTCTGAGAAACCACCATGTTGCATCCCAAAGTGGCTGAGCAAGCTTACACTCCCACCAACAATGGAGGAGTTTTCCCCTTGTTCTACATCTTCTCCAACATAGGCTGTCATCTGTGCATTTTATCTTAGCCAATCTAACAGGTGTTAGGTGGTATCTCAAAATTGTTTTGATTTGCATTTCTCTGATGGCTAAAGATGAAGAGCACTTTTTCAGGTGCCTTTCAGTCATTCATAATTCTTCTGCTGAGAATTCCCTTTTTAGATCTGTACCCCATTTTTGATTGGGTTATTCAAGGTTTTGGACTCTAGATTCTTGAGCTCTTTATATATCTTAGAGATCAGTCCTCTATCACTTGTAGGGTTGGTGAAAATCTTTTTCCATTTTGTAGGCTGTCGTTTTGTCCTATTGACAGTGTCCTTGGCTTTGCAGAAGCTTCCTAGCTTCAGGAGATCCCACTTATTGATTGTTGGTCTTAGTGTCTGTGCCACTGGTGTTATATTTAGGAAGTGGTCGCCTGTGCCAATTTGTAGAAGTGTATTTCCCACTTTCTTTTCTATCAAGTTTAAAGTGGATGGGTTTAAGTTGAGGTCTTTGATCCACTTGGATTTGAGTTTTGTGCAGGGTGACAGGCTCGGATATATTTGCATTTTTCTACACACTTCCATCCAGCCTATGCCAACTGCGTGTATACCCTAAACAGGCACATTTAACACTCCAAAGGTATTAGCTCAACTATGTTCATAGCAGCATTATTTGTAATAGCAAGAACCTGGAAACAACCTAGATGTCCCTCAACTGAAGAATGGATTAACAAACTGTGGTACATCTACACAATGGAATACTACTCAGCAGTAAGAAAAAATGATATCCTAAAATTTGCAGGCAAATGGATGGATTTGGAGAATAACCTCCTGAGCGAAGTATCACAATCTCAGAAAGATAAGCAGGGGATGTATTCACTCATTAGTGGTCTCTAAACAAACAAACAAGAAAAAAAGCCATGCATGCCCAAGCGGCAAACCACAACCACTGAACAGCTTGGGATCAGAAACACCCTGGAGTGACCCTTCGGACCCCACTCCAACTATATAGGAACACCTGACTCACTCTTGAGGGAGGGGGGACAAAACTGGATTTGGCCAGGAGTGGAGACTGATCCAAGCATTATTGGGTCAGTGGGACCATAGGACTGTCTGCTCCCTGCCCAGGGAGGGGATGGGGAGTTGCAGAGAAGAAAAATGACCTGATGTGGTGGGAGGGGGAAGGGACCTTGAATAAGGATATAC